>CAUYQV010111636.1:0-90967 GCA_963574575.1 Galagoides demidoff
AGCCCAGAGTGGGAGTGAGCCCAGGGTGGGAGTGAGCCCGGGTGGGAGTGAGCCCAGAGTGGGAGTGAGCCCAGGGTGGGAGTGAGCCCGGGTGGGAGTGAGCCCAGAGTGGGAGTGAGCCCAGGGTGGGAGTGAGCCTGGGTGGGAGTGAGCCCAGGGTGGGAGTGAGCCCAGGTGTTTGCAGGATAGGTGAGGAGGCCTGCATGTTGGACAGCGGTGCCAAGGCCCAGGGCAGGAGTGAGCCCAGGTGGGAGTGATCCCGGGTGGGAGTGAGCCTGGATGGGAGTGAGCCCGGGTGGGAGTAAGCCCAGGTGTTTGCAGGAGCGGTGAGGAGGCCTGCATGGTGGACAGTGGTGCCAAGGCCTATGGTGGGAGTGAGCCCGGGTGTTTGCAGGAGTGGTGAGGAGGCCCAAGGGGTGGAAGTAGAATCAGTGGTGAGAGCTGAAGAGCTCAGAGAGGAATGGGGCAGGCCACGTGGGGCCTCACAGCCACTGTACAAGTTCAGCCACTACCCTGAGCAAAAGGGTGACAGGGTGATGAGGCTAACAGCACGCCATTGCAGGGAGAGGTGTCAAAGGGAGAAGCAGGGAGGCTGATGAGAAGGTAACTGTGGCTACAGAGTTATCAACGAGAGAGATGGCCAAGGATCAGATGAGGAGCGTCACAGGGGAGGTGGGGAGGAGGAATCGGTTGGGGAAGATACTCTGAGTTGAGAGCCAGGAGGTGTTTGCTAAGGAACTGGAAGTGGGAAAGGAGAGAAAGACTTAGCAACTGGAAGGATGGGGCTGCCATCAACTGAGCTGGGGAAGGCTGAGGGTGTAGCCGGTGTGGCAGAGTGGGCTGTTCGGGAACCAGGAAGGTTTATTAGACACTTGGGTGTTGGCCCTGAGCAGGTTACTTGGTAGATGGGTCTGGAGTCTGGCAGAGAGGTTTGGGCAGAAGATACAAATTAGTGAGTCAAAACAGATGAAATTTAAAGCTCCAGGGAAGGGAGTAAGGATAAGCAGGGGCCCAAGGATTGAGCCCAGAGTACAGCTCCATGGAGAGGTGGGGAGAAGAAAAGGGGCCAGTGGCGGATGCTGAGACAGAGCAGCCCCCGAGGTAAGAAGGGGACCAGGTGTGTGGCGTCACGTATGCCACCCAGGTAAGTGGGCCAGTGGGTCCAGTGCCACCTGGTGGGTCTGGGAAGTTGAGGATTGAGGATTGGATTTAGCACGGTGAAGTTTCCACAGATTGGTCCAAATGGAATGGATTTAAGAAAAGTGGGAGGAAAGGAATTGTAGACGTTGAGGACAGACAATGATTTCCCCAATTCTGCATGGCAGGAACCTCCAGTCCTCTAAGCTGACAGCCTGGTGGGACCTCCAGGCTTCTCTCATTCTCTACTCTGGTGGCCTCTTTCCAGCTGCTACAAAGCCCCGAGCACCTTCCTTGCCCAAAGACCTTTTGCACACTGTGGTGGACACGGGAATGTGCCTCTCTGATCTGGCGGCCAACAGACTTGCACCTTCACCCCCTTCACGAATCGCTTTGGCTGAGAGAGCCACTGTGTCCAGGCTGCACGCCCTGCCCACAGTGACCTGTATGCAGGGACAAGTCCCTGTGGGGTGCCAAGGCCCAGCGCCTTCATTGCAACTCAGGACCAGTCTGAGGGGTCACCCCAGCCTTACGGCACCTGGGGCTGGTGGAGCCTCCGTGGATCCTGCATAGCAGTTCCCCCTCTCCCGGGGCCCGGCTCTGTCTCCTGGTGTCCCTCCTGTAGGCGGCAGTCCCAAGCATGCTGCCTAACACATCTGTCTCAGAGTCACTTCCCAGGGGCCCAGCCTACCATGAGATGCCAGAGCCTCTGCCTGGAACTCTGTCCCCCAGCGTTCCCTACACCTATTCCCCTGGGCTCAGGGCAGTCCCCTGCACCCACCCCTCCTTCCCTGTTATGAGTCTCCTCCATACGACTCTGGGGTCCTCTCCATAGAACTCAGCCCAGAGTGTGGCTACACACGATCACTGCGTTTACTTGGCCAGTGTCCTGAATCTCGCACCAGCCCCCAAGCCCCTTGGGGATAGGAACAGCGTCTGGGGTTTTTTACCCTATAGACTCAGAGTCTCCCTGTGCTTGGCATGCCATCCAAGATGAGGAGACATCTGTCTGATGTCCCTCCAAGTGACAAGTTGGACATTCCGATCCAGGTGGCATTTCCTGCCTAAGGAAGGCTCCACCTGGACAACTCCATGGAGGCTGATCCCCTTTCACTGGAGGCTGATTCCTTTTCACTGGAAAGACCCATCTTCAAAGCCGTGTTACCAACCCACCTCTCTGTGCCCCTCAGGTCAGGAAGGCCATGTCTCTCCCCAGGTGCACCTGGGCCCCTCATCTGACCACCACGTCCCCACCACACCCTGCCCTGGGCTCAGCCCCAACGTGAGTGCCTTGTTCTTGTTTCTTTGTACACAGGGTCCAGGGAGGGCGGAGAAGCTGCAGGCCCCGCCAGGGCGGAGGGCTCAGCGCCTCTCATAATGGGAGGTCAGAGGAAATGAGAACCCAGCCCGTGGCCCCATCATCTGAATTCCTACATTGGCTATGACATGGCTAAAGGGAAAATATTGGATTTATTTTTATGAGTTAGTCATAACCCTAAGGCCCTGAAGAGGAACGTGGGAAGGGAATCCATTCAGAAGGTTGAGAAGGTCACAGCTAACTTGTAAAAATAAATCCAATATTTTTCACTCTGTCTTATTAGATTTATATGATTCAGACATCTGAGAGAGGCTTGTTAAAAAAAAAAAATAGTCATTTTCCAGTGCTATGTAGAGTATTTCTTCCAAACACCCATCCCATCGCTCACCATCCGGTGGCATAGCAGTTTCTTGATTTTTCTCTTTTAATTTTTTGAAACAAGTACCTGGAGGTCTTCACCCAGGAGCCCATACCAGTGTCACAGGGCCTAACGTGGCCAAAGCAACTAAAAACATTTGATGTACAGTGCTACTGGCAAGGGAAAAATTCACTGTTTTATCTGAAAAAAAAAAAAAACCCGTCAATAATGTGGGGTCATCCCAGTCACTCAGGAAACCGGTGCTGCCCACAGATGCGGAGTTCTGAGCGGTTCCTCTCTCGGGTCTCTCCGTGAAGGCGAGGAGCATCCGACCTACGAGGCTTTGTGGAGGGAAGATGGCGATGAGGTTGGTGAAAGTGCCAACCCACCTCCTCCCTTCTCTCTCCTTCCTCACTGCTCAGATATCAACTTGCTCTGGAAACAGTTTGACATTGAATCATAACCGTTCTCTGCATCAGTCAGCTCAGCCTACCATGACAATGTGTCCTTGCTAGGGGGACTGTTATACAACAGAAATCTACTTTCCCATGGTCCTGGGGTCCAGAAGTCCCAGATCAGGGTGTTAGCAGGGCTGGCTCCTCCTGAGGCCTCCCCCGACTTGCAGATGACCGCTTGGCCGGGAGTCCTCACAGAGTGTCTGTTCCATACACGAGCAGGTCTGCCATGTAAGCTTCCTCCACTTATGAAGACATCAGTGTGATCGGATTAGGGCCCACCCTAAAAAAAAGACCTCATGTGAACTTAATCACCTCTTTAAAGACCTTATCTCCCGATATGGATACATTTTGAGGTGCCGGGATTAGGGCTTCAACGCATGAATTTTGAGGGGACATAATTCAGCCTCTGACATCCTTCCAGAATGGACGCTAAGCTTTCCACTAACAAGAAATCTTCGACGACATTTTCTTCCAAAGACTTTTATGCCCCTCGGAGTGCTATGGATACCGCCGAGTGCAGAAAAGGATCCACCGCAGACTTGCGTCTACAAACTTGAACACCAAACAGGCCAACGCTGCGTGGATGATCTTTACGGGCTGCGATTATCAAGTGGACCCTCCTTCTCACTCTGCGTCACTGCATCTCCTAGTTTATGTGGGGGCACGTGCCCGTGTACGTTCCTAACTTTCAGATCCCCTTTCTCTAACAATGAAGCCACTTTGCATGGAAAAAGAAGTAACCAGATTGACCGTGATTTCAATCTGCTAATTATGAGTGGCGGACAGTCTCACGGTTTGCTGTGTTTTGACACCTTTCTAAAATTTCCAGTTATTGCATGTTCTCCAGAGAAAAGCCATTTGTCTCTGTTCTGAATTTCCAAGGTTGCTTTGTAGGCCAGCCAGATGGGTCCCACTGGGCTGCACTCCTCTGTCAGCTCACCTGGGGAGGATGTGGGCCAGGACTGTCCTACCTGCCAGTCCCAGCTCCTGTGTCCCCACCCTTCCCAAGGATCCAGTGAAGAGGCTCAAACACTCTGGTCAGGCCAGGTGGCTTGAGTGAAGTGGGTTTGGGTGGTCCTACCACATACATCACTCGAGGGGGTTAAATTCTTTCCACTGTAAGCTGCTTGGCTCTAAGGGCTGGGTCTTTTTGTAAATCAAGGAAGGTGCTCTTAGCTTGGTGTGATTTTAAGGACATCATTGAAGCCACTCTTTGGACTTAGTGAAACGTTTCCCAAAGTGTCTTCTGAGGAACACTAGATTCATATAAATGGGTGTCTTGGGGACGTGTGGGGGCTAGTTCTTTACGGGAAGGGAGGTGCTGCTTCTTCCTTTTATATACTGCTTTTCCAGATCCTGGCATGAGACCTGCCACACATTGTCCTGATTAAACTCAGGTAGGATAATTGTGAATATAGCCAGACAAGTTTGGGAACACGAGACAAAAGCCAAAATCAAGTGAGTTTTCTCCCCCGGGCCTTCTCAGAGCTTCGGGGAACCAATGTACTTTAGGAAATAGAGGATTGCTCTGCAAATATATTTATTTGGATCAAAAATTCCAAAGCCCATAATGACCAGGTTGAGGTCGCCTTATTCCATGGTAGAGATTGAAGTGGCCAGGCACAGTGGCTCACACCTGTAATCCTAGCACTCAGGGAGGCCAAGGCAGGTGGATAGCTTGAGCTCAGGAATCAGAGACCAGCCTGAGCAAGAGCAAGCCCCTATCTCTAGTAAAAACTGAAAAATTATCTGGATGTCATGGTAGGTGCTTATAGTCCTAAAGTACATTGGTTCACCAAAGCTCGGAAGGCTGAGGCAAGAGAATTACTTGAGCCCAGGAGTTAGTTTGAAGTTGCTATGAGCTATGATGATGCCACATGGCACCCTACCCAAGGCGACAGAGTGAGATTCTGCCTCAGAAAGTAAATAAATAAATAAATAAAATACAGAGATTGAAGTGGTTTGCCTGCCAAGCTGAAGGACATCAAAGGGGAAGTGTAAAGGACCGTGAACTTGACATGAATGTCGTGGGGGTGACCTGAAAAGCAGCTGCAGGAAACTGGGTATTCTTGAAGCCCATTTGAGGAAGGGCTGAGGGAAGGCCCTGTGTCTAGAGGGCACCGGATTCAATGTGTTTCACTTACATCACGCATAGAAAAGGCAAAAGTGTGAAAAGACAGAGCAGGAGCATCACGGGAAGTTGGTTTGCACAGATTTGTCACCAACAGAGTAACAGATGTCTAGAGCAGGTCAACGTTTGGGGGCAAGGGGACAGGCAAGGGTGGCAAGGGGCCAGGGAGGAGGGGGGTGGCAGAGGTGAGCACTGGGGCCCAGCAGGGCCACAAAAATAGATGGGGACTGGGCAGCACCTGTGGCTCAAAGGAGTAGGGTGCCAGCCCCCTATGCCGGAGGTAGCAGGTTCAAACCCAGCCCTGGCCAAAAACTGCAAAAAAAAAAAAAATAGTGAATGGGGAGTCAGGAGTCAGTGCCCCCAAAGAACCCTGCAGATAGCACCATGAACCCTGCACAGTCGCACCTGAGTTCAACCTGGCTCCCTGACACCACCAAAGAAACATCACGTCATTATTAAGCAGCTCTGTCCATTTTTCTCCTTCTGGAAAAAAAGAGACAGAGACAGAGACCAGCCCCCATTTCTCAGAGCTTCCAGTTAGCCTTCCCTTTGATGAGCGGCTGCCATGATGCGCACAAAGCGAGTGCAATTTAAAACTCAGGAAACTCGGCTCCCAATAATTCCTTGCTAGGTTGCCGTCTGTGGAAGAGTAAATAACACAACCCCTACAAACGCTGGGAGCAAAATCTCCAATAACAGCTCCATGCTTATGATAACTTTCCCAATTTTCTGCAATCTCCACCACCTCTCTCTCGACGTGGGTCTGTATCAGATTTTTTTCCCCCTTTATTGAACATCTGCCTTGGGAGCCACTGTCACAAAAAGTAATAAACACATCAATCCAAAGGAAAAAGAGAGGACTGAGCAGTCTGAACTACTTAACCAATCAAATCGGCAGCTGGTGGAATGAACGAGAAGGAGTGAGAGGTAAGGGACCCACTTCCTAGAGAACATTTCTGAGGATGCCGCCCACCCGTGGGGAAAGATGTGCCCCAACTGCGTGGGGCCTCCTAATACATTAATTACAGTTTCTAATGCTAATTGTAGATTCCAACCTTTGTTGAGATTTCAAGGCCTGGGATTAATTTGTAAGTCTTTGCTTCAGCCAAAACGTGACAGCTCTCACTTTGGCTTTGCTCCCTCCAAACTAGAAGGGAACAAGGGAAATATCTGTCACGGAATAAAGAATTCCTTCCTTAAAACATAAACACAAGCAATCAGAATGGCTTCCCCACTTATTACCCATGGACTCTGCGAACGCGTACCGGAGACAGAAATCATTACGTTCCCTGTCCCTGGACGTTCCCCTCCTCCTCACCTAGAAACAACAACACAAAATTATGCCTGAAAGGGAAACAAAGCAATTTATGTTTTCTAGTTATCGCCCCAGAAATAGCCAAAGATTACTTGCATACCGAACAGAAGAAATCAAATCTTTCACTACTGCTTAAAAAAAAAAAATCCTATTACAAATTACATTTAACTCAGGTGTGTATAGTTTGCCAGTTCTTATCCAATTGTAAATTAGACCAGGGTTGCCTGTTGGGAGGGAAAAGTGGCTTTTGAAACATGTCTTATTGACTGGGTGTAAATTACCTGCAGCAGATTTGTGAAGCAAATTTGAAGCAGGAGATGCCTTCAGGCAACATTGTATCGATTGGAGATTGATATTTGGCTGATTTGAAGGTGAAAAATAAATATTGTTTTAGCAGCAATTTAATTAACAAATCATTGCACACATGGTAAGAATATTGTGTTGTCTAATACAGGGATTTAAGCTTTCCTTTAAAAAAAAAACCCAATTATCTGAGAAATGCTTAGTTTCACATGTAGATTAATTATCTTCACTTACCACCCTAAGTCTCACTGTGAATTCACATAAAGCAAAATAATGGTTATGGGTACGCTGCTCATTTTTCTTTAGACTCTAGAAGTGAAGTTTTCTTTGTTTCTAAATACGCAAACACACTTCTCTTCAGCACCAGTAAAAATTGAGTTGTGCTGTTTTTCACAGACCCCTTAGGAGATAGTTGGAAGCTAGGGTGAGTGGGAAGGCCTGACTGTCAAGTCAGCTCTGTCCTCAAGCTGTCATGTGACTGTGGAGAGATCACATCACCTCTCCCAGCTCCAGCTTCTTCATAGGTTAGATCACTCCTAAAGTAATGGCGTGCTGGGAAATGTGTAGCAACTAGCTCTAGAGAGGGGAGTCCTGATCTGTTGCACTTGCCAATTGCTGTGGTGTAAACACACTCACCATCACCAATTGGACATTACTGGATGCACAGATGGAAAGAGATGCCTCTGGCTGCCCGAACCAACTCCTGCTGGCCACTGCCCCTCAGATCCCTTACAGTTCAAGAATTCTAGGAGTTGATAAATGTAACATATGTAAAATGGCTCAGCAGCTTTCAAAGAATGCTTCAAAAAATAAACAAAACTTAAGTGCACATATACAGAAGGAGAATGACATCTCTTTTTCCTGGATAATTCAGAAGTTATTTCAGAATCTTCCAGTGTGAGTCTAATGATGAATATCCATATGATTTCTCATTAATACCATGTCCAGAGCTTTTTCTCATTTTGTTCTTTTAGAGGAAAATAAGCACAAAAAGAAAGTAAGCAAGACAGTAGCAAAGTCGTCAAATATGGAGATAATAACTATAAGGGTTTCCAGATGAACTGATTTTTAAAAAAATATGTTTTTTGTCTTCCTATTAAAGGCATGCTTCGTATGCCTTAAAGAGAATATAGGCAAATTCAAAAGATCAAAATGAATAAAAATGATTAACTCTCCAGAATTATCCCATCTAGAGACTGACGTATTGGTATATTATTATCTAGTTATTTCTCTTTTCTGTTTCTCTCTTTCCTCTCTCTCTCTCACACAAACACTTAAAATACTATTTTTATAAAAACAAGATCAAATAAGGCTTTATGACTCTTTACTTTCTAAAGAAAAATATTACCATGTCATTGATTATTATTCCTGCATTATTGATCAATCCTTTATTTTTGGACCTCTAGGCTATTTCCCGTTTTATGGTAACGTAAGATAACTATGTATTCAGCATTGTGGACTAAGGCTTTCTGCATGACCGTACTTATTGCTGATAAATCAATATTGGTAATAGGAGTTATTGCATCTATTAGTGTAGTTTTAAAAGATATCAAACTTTTCACTGAAAGAAACAGTTTATTAATATCTCTGTATAAGACCAGAGAATACCCAAGGCCTAGGGACAGGCCCAGCACTGATTGAGTGGCATAGCTTATTACATGGTTTTATTTGGTGTCTCCCACGAGGTAATCCAAACTCAGTAAAGTGTTGGTTGTCACCTTAACAGTCAAATGCCACTGTTACTCCTAAGGATGACCCTTATGAAGTCATCCTCATAGGAGGGGCCTAGGAGACTAGTCATAGCTCCTCTTCTGTGGAGAAGACCTTGAGAAAAATCCAGGGTATCATCATTGCGTGGAGGGAGACAGCAAAGAGAGTTGGCTTTCCTACTAAAGGGCAGAGGACTTGCTACAGGTCTGGCAGGCCTGCTCAGAGAAGCCACCAGAAGGTTACTAGGAAACACCCTCTTACCATATAGAATTCTTGCCAAAAAAAAAAAAGGCAGTAAGCCTTAGGATTTTTTTTTTTTTGGGATGGAGTCTCACTCTGTTGCCCCCAGGATAGAGTGCCTTGGTGCAGGCTAACTCACAGCAACCTCAAACTCTTGGGCTCACGTGATCCTCCTGCCTCAGCCTCCTATTTTAGCTGGGACTACGGACACCCACCACCATACCCGGCTAGTTTTTCTATTTTTAGTAGAGATGGTAAAGTCTCCTCTTGCTCAGGCTGGTCTCAGAACTCCTGAGCTCAAGGGATCCTCCTGCCTCGGTCTCCCAGAGTGCTAGAATTACAGGCGTGAGCCACCACGTCCAGCCATCCTTAGGAAATTTTTGATTTGCCTCTTCAACAATATTGAAGAGGATGTTGAATCGAGAAGCTAAGCAAGCAGGGTAAGAAAGCAACCGTCTGAGATAAGCGGAGAGTGAATGGGGAGAAAACACAATTGATTAATTAAAAACCCTCATATGAACAGCAGGTCGGAGACTGCAGAAAATCCATTTAATGAGGTAAAAGACAAATTCAAGACATCTTCCATTATACACTTGGGAAACTTTGATAATACTGATTTATGGTGACAGAGAAAAATGATCAGATGCATGAAAAACTTAAAGGTTGCCACAAATAGAACAAAAATGGGTATATTTTGGGTGGCGCCTGTGGCTCAAAGCAGTAGGGCGCCAGCCGCATATGCCGGAGGTGGCAGGTTCAAATCCAGCCCTAGCCAAAAACTGGAAAAAAAAGAGGGGTCTATTTTCTTAAATTATTTTTTAATAAAAGGAAGAAAGTAAACACAATTCATATTTTTTAAAAAGGAATGAGGGGAGATTGAATAAGCATAAAAATTAAAGCAAAATAATTTAAAAAACCAAACATTAGTAGCATAATATATAAATAGATTAACTATTAAGTACAAACTCATACTAATGAGAGATTCTCAGAGTAAAAGGAAGTTTCTATTTAGGTAGATAACCTTAAAATGATTCAAGAGTATTAAAAATACAGAACATTTTAACAATATAATCACATTATGTGTTAATATATAACATATGCTTTTATCAAATGTTTTTATTATATAATAATATAATAAGGTAACAATATATATGACATACATACTAAATCGCATCCATTATACACTTGGGAAGACTATATTCTTTTAAATTTTCTGTAGAACATTTACAAAAAATATTATCTCTTCAGTTCCAAGGATGACCTTCACAAATTAAAAAAGAATTATATAGCTCCAGAAGGGTGGTTTTAAATTGAGAATTGAGCCCAAGAATTATCTCCCCTAATTTTCAAAGTTCCATAGAAATTTTTAAAGAAATCTAAGAATGAGAAACAATCTGTAACTATCTTAGAAAACTGAGAACTCCAGCAGCGCCTGTGGCTCAAAGAAGTAGGGCGCTGGCCCCATATGCCAGAGGTGGTGGGTTCAAACCCAGCCCCTGCCAAAAAAAAAAAAAAAAGAAAATGGAGAACACTGCGGCTAATTGGCCCTAAATTTAAGCCGAAGAAAGAGAAATGGAAAATAATCCAAGGCATGACGAGAGCTCATATTCACTGCCACACACAGAGGAATATGGAGAAGAATCTGGAAACTCCAGGAGCCCTGAAGAATCTTCCATATCAGAAGGGCAGGGCTTCATGTGCAGATGGGCTGCAGGGCACCAACGGGGTGCTTGGGCATAATCCTCTGTGGCTTCGATCTCTTCCGGATGACAAGCCAGCCATTGTCCATGGATGGGCATGGTCACCTGGGGGAAGGCAGCCTGCCCCCCTGGTCAGCTGCGCTTTCTGCCCCTCACCCTGAAAGTGGCAGAAAGCACTGACCTCATCTCAGCCCAGTATTAGACAGACAAATTAAATCAGGTGGTAAAGACCCACAGAAATATTATTTAGAAAGAATACTTTTTCAAAGCAAGAATATGCCATGGTCTTCACATGAAAAATGCTACGTCCTTTCTGTCTTCATTCATTCTGACTGCCACAATAGAAATGCCTTGAACTGGGTGGTTTCTAAACAACAAACATTTGTTTCTCACATTTCTGGGGGCCAGGAAGTCCTAGAGGAGGGGAGGGGGCTGTTTTCTCACAGACGGTGCCTCTGTCAATCAGGCAGGGCAGATCTCTGGGACGTCCTATGAGGACACAAATCTCATTTAGGAGGGCAGAGCCCTCACGATTTAACCACCTCCTAAACTCACCTTGGTGATTAGGTTTCCAACATATGAATGAATAGGGAACACAAAGACCGTAACATTCTCAGATTCCAAAATACTGAGTTTTAGAGATAAAGAAAAAAACTGGAGGCAGAGGTGAAAACAGGAAGCCAAGCCTCATTTCCACTTTGAAAGAGTGGCCAACCCAGTTTTCTCATCTCTCATTTCCTTATTTCCATTCTGCTGTTATAGTTTATTTCTTTTTCCAGGAAAAAATGCTATCTGGGGATTTTTTTTTAAGTTGTTTCTTCAAATTCAGATTGAATGAGAATAATATATTCTAATGTTTTACAAAGTGCTTTGAGACACAATATCATGCTCCTTGCATGAACCCTTTTAATTAGGTAATGTGGCTGTTATTGCACCCATTTCACAGATGACAGATGAGAAAACCAAGGCCCAGAGAAGTTAAGTGGCTTTCCCAGGGCCACAGAATGGTAGAGCTGACTTTTGAGTCCAGAAACTCTGACTCTTAAGTCGAGAGTTCTTGTTCATCACCAACGGACCTTGACCCGATTAATCAACAAATTTTATGAAGAGCTGTGGCTGTGTTTGCAGGAGCTGAGATGGTTCTGGAAGAGTGAACATGGCTAACAGGAGCAGCTATTACACATGAACTTTTCTGTTGAGAGCTTGCCCTGATCTTTGACTCATTCTTCTCTTTAATTAAATGGAAGAGGAGCCGGTGCACCCAGAGCTCTGTCCACTCCCTGCCCAGGGAGCCCCCCCCCCCCCGCCCTGTCTACTCACAGGGGCAAGAGGGAGGTATGACGGGGGGCCCATCGCTCAAGCAGGGGCAGCCAGAGTGACTCCAGTGGTGGAGGAGCCGAGACCTGGGCAGGCCATAGGGAGGGAGGGCCTCTGCCCCTAATGCAGCTGATGAGGTCCCTTCCCCATGTGACTTGCCTGTGGCTGAGGACAAGGCTTTCTGAACTAAGGAGTTAGCTGGCTTTTTAGTCCCAGGCTTGGCACAAAGATTTATGTTCCTAGTGTGACCACACTCACCATCCATCACGATTAGTTACAATAAAATCTCTCTTCGCGTTTTTAAAAGCCCTTCGAGTTACATTCCATTATGCGGTTAACATCGCGCAGATGGTCAGGCCATTGTTCAACCAGGGAACCATTTTTTGATCTCTGAAAAGGAAGGCAGAGAACTAGAGCTTGACCTTCCCGGGGGCCCTTGAGACCCTGAGCCTGGAGTAGAGAAGGCAGAACAAAGGAGGGGAGGGGGCCCCGTTCACCCCCCACAAGAACCCGGTGGTTGGACGGAAATGGGTGGATGAACAAAGCAGGCAGGCTTGGATTACCAGCCTTTCTCTGGAGGGAAGTTAACCTGGGTGCCCTCTGGTCTCCAGAATACCTGGTCTGTCTTCCCTGAAACAGTTTAACTGTACGGGATGCCCCTGAGGGCTGGCCCATGTTCCATGCGTTCAATTAACATTTGATCCAAGCCCCTGCTGGGAACTCAGATGACAAAAGATGAAGGGACAACTATTGATGTCACCCCTCCCAAACTTGCTGCACCCCACCTCCTCCCTCCTCCCTCCACCCTCTGCTGCGTCCTTTACCAGCTCCACACGTGGCACCACCGTTCACCTGGCAGCCCAGGCTCTGCAGTAAATTCTTTTACTGCTCCCAAATAACCACTGCCCCTGCTTGTGGGGGACCCCACATCCTTCTCAATGCCCTGTGACTTCCAGTGCTCCCTGGGGGAAGAGAAGGCAGCCTCCGCCCTTGACTTTGGACTTGGCTTTGTGACCTGTTTAGTCAATGACATGGGAGTAGACGTAGTGTGGGAAGAGTGAAGAGGCTTTCCCAGCCCTTGCCTCTTTCTACCTGTTCTCTTCCTGGTTTCCAGTCTCTCTGGAATATGACCTGTGCCTTCAGGGTGGCTTGTAAAGTGTGGAGCTTATTCTACAGGCAACCCGCAGTAACCTACAGCTGACGTGGGGTCTAAGGGACAAATAAAGCCAGGCCTTGAGAGCCACTGACACTCGGTGGGGGGGGGGGGAGTTGTTACTGCAGCATCATCCCCAAAAAACTCAATTCAGGCCCCAGAGGAGAGGGTTGTTCTTTTCACTTCTTTCCCTGAACCTCCACATCCATCTGCACCGATCCTGCCATCTCCACCATCTCCACCATCTCTACATCTCCACCATCTCCTCCATCTCCACCATCTCTACATCTCCACCATCTCTACCATCTCCACCATCTCCACCATCTCTACATCTCCACCATCTCCACCATCTCTACATCTCCACCATCTCCACCATCTCTATCAACTCCACCATCTCCACCATCTCCACCATCTCCACCATCTCTACATCTCCACCATCTCCACTATCTCTACCATCTCCACCATCTCTACCAACTCCACCATCTCCACCATCTCTACCAACTCCACCATCTCCACCATCTCCACCATCTCCACCATCTCCACCATCTCTACATCTCCACCATCTCCACCATCTCTACCATCTCTGCCATCTCTACCACGTCTTTTACTATGAAGCCCTCCACTCTTCTCTTGCTCTGCTGCTGCCACCAGTGTCTCTGAGTCCTGGAACCCTCTGGTCCTCTGCTCCCAGTCTGTATTCTCCTTCTCTTCTCAGTAACTGGGCTTTTCTTCTATCCTTCTAAAGCTCTTTAGTCTCTTTCCCATACTCACCCCTATGTTTAACCTCTAGCAACATGAGAAACTTCTTTCCAATGCCTAATATAGGGCCCCTAGGTAGCAGCTTGTATCCTCATGACGTATTAAGAATCTCCCAAAGCTAGTGGCTATGACTCCATTCCCCACCCATAAAAGAATGGTAGTGATCTCAGCTAACCTTCATTGAGTGCTTGCACATGTTGGTTCATTTAATCTTTTCTGCAACCTATGAGGTAGGGGCTATTGCAGAGGAAGAATCACAGGGCAGGGTGTGGGGGCTCACTCCTATAATCTTAGCACTTTGGAAGGCAGAGGCAGGAGGATTGTTTGAGTCTATGAGTTCAAGACCAGCCTGGGCAACATATCAAGACCCCATCCCTACCAAAAAAATGGAGGGGGGTAGTTAGCTGGGCTTGATGGCACATGCCTATAGTTCCAACTACTTGGGCAGCTGAAGTGGGAGAATTCCCTGAGCCCAGGACTTCCAGGTTGTAGAGAGCTACAATGACACCACTGCATTCCAGCCTGGATAATAGAGTAGAATTCTGTCTCTTAAAAGAAAAAAAATCGGGGCCAAAGAGTGGCTCTTTCCCTCTGTTATGTGAACCAGGACAATGGCTGAATGTGTCTCTTCCAAATCACACTCAACCAGAAATAACACCAGTAGTCAGTGCGTATTCCAGGAAGTACACACATTTGCAAGAGCCAACTACACATCTTCCTTTCTATTTCAAGTTTCCTATGACATAATAAAAAGGGCACAGGACTCTGGGGCCAGACAGGCTGAATTGTGCACCTGAGCTGTTGTTTACTGAGCACCAAGAGCCAGGCCTCAGGCCAAGGACTTAGCATGGTTCATCTCACGTACGTGATAAGGAAACCGAGGCTTAGGAAGGTCAAGTGTGGTGTATAAACTCACAATCTGAGGAAATATTGCAGCTTGGGTGGTTTGATTACTGACGAGGGTCAAGATGCTTAATCCTTCTGAGTTTCAGTCGACTCATCTGTAAAATGATGCAAACTGATGACACAAATGCTCCAGACACATCGAGTGCAGCGTCTGGCACACAGTAGGCTATCAGATGGCAGCCGCGGACAGCAAGTGGCTCTCCCAACACTGGGCACCATTGCGAGAAATAACTGCCTAGCTTCAACTATTAAGCAGTCAGGGATTTCAGGAACTCCTGAGAAAAGTATTGATCCGCTAACGACCTGCCTAAATCACTAGAAAGCCATCTGCAAACAAAACGCCCTTGAGAAATCAGCAGTTGTCACCAGCTCCTTAACCTTCATGGCCGGTGGGGCCGAATAGCAAACTTCATTCCCTAATGTCATGGTGCCTGCCTTCTCCCCCCCACCTCCTTCCCGAGCTCTGAGTTTGCTGCTCGACTCACAGCTTTGGGGACAGGGCGCTAACATTTCCAGACCCCCCACCTCCCAGCTAAAAAGGAATTGCTCCTACTGCCAGCCCTGGAGAGCTCCCAATCAGATTCATTTTCTCTAAGTTCTAATAAATGAGAAAGAGGCAGGGTGTTTCATCTCCCTCTTTTCAATTGCGTGATCCATCCTGGGATGTGGCCGTGAGGCTGGGGAGTGTGACAGACGTATCTCATTAGGCGGTGAATCCATCATATCTTCCGTCTCTGCTCCCAGTGCCTTCTCAGCCAACCCCTGCTTTGTCTCCCTCCTTCTGAGATCTACTCAATGGCATGTCCACCGGCCAAGCCACCAGGCAGTGGACTTAAAGGCTTTGCTTGAAAAACACCAGGGCTTTTCCTTGACTTCATTTATTTCCATTAGGAATCTGGAACTCTGGCTGTGTCCAGGCTGCCAGTTGGAAGGAGGCAGAGGGAAGGGGACCAGGAGGGGAGGGTACCACATGCAACAATCTGATATTAAACTCCAAATCAGAATTCAGGATTTAGTCAAACAGGCTAAAAAGCAAGATGGCCTCCTGGAGGAGGTCATGAAGACCCCCAAATTCCAGGGTGCCAAGATCTACCAAAACTCCTGGTGAGTGACTCCTTCCTGCTGTGGGACATACTAGGTTCCCCAAAGGCCCCTGTGAAGACCCCACGGTGTCCTGTGAGAGAGTTCCACACAGGGCCCATAGTTGGGCTTTGTCAGAAGGTCAAAACCTCTTCACTGATCACTCAAAGACACCAGGCACTATGGCTCCGACCACCTACCCTGCAGAGAGCAGGACAGAGGGGACACCCCTGAGCCACCAAGACTGACAGAGTGTACCACGGAAACAGATGCAAGGGCCAGGTGGGAAAGACACTCTGCCACCCAAAGCCAGCTGGTCATGGAGGAGAAAGTGGTCACTTGGTCAAACCTTAACCAAAAGTGAACCAAGAGACCTTTGGAAAATTCAAACAAGCTCACAGAGGAGTGCTCAGTGTTCATCCCTATCTAACTGTCTCTCAAATGTTTTAAAGCAAATACAGACTACTTCCTCCTCTCAAATGAGGTAAAAGAGATTTGTGATCGGACATCATCCTAGCCCAGGTGTCCTCAAACCACAACCCGCGGGCTACATGCAGCCCACCTAGGACATTTATCTAGCCTGTTGGGTGTTTTTGCCACTGCTGCCCGTCCTGCTTAGGAGCCGATTTGTCCTGGGGCCTGCAGTCTGGCCCTCCAATGGTCTGAGGGACAGTGAACTGGCCCCCTGTTTAAAAAGTTGGAGGAGCCCTGTCCTAGCCCATAATTTGTTCCTTGAACACCTTCCCAACTATATATTGGAAGCATCTGCCCACGAGTGTGCCCACAATGATACCCCCTGTGACCATAGTGATATTCAGCCATTTTCAGAGCCCCGGTTAGGTCAACCAAAAAACCCCAATCACTTCTTCTTTTTTTTTTTTTGAGACTGAGTCATCATCAAAAGTCATGACGTCATGACATGATCAAAAGTCACAGCAACCTCAAGCTCTTGGGCTCAAGTGACCCTCTTGCCTCAGTCTCCCAAGTAGCTGGGACTATAAGCACCTGCCACAGCACCCAGCTAGTTTTTCTATTTTTAGTAGAGATGAGGTCTCTCTCTTGAGCAGGTTGGGCTTGAACTTCTGAGCTCAAGAGATCTACCTGCCTCGGCCTCCCAGAGTGCTGGGATTACAGGCATGAGCCACCACACTCAGCTTTCACTCTTTTTTTTGATCAATGTAATTTAAGTGTGCCACAGAAGTTTAACTACAATTCCAAGTGTGCCGTGAGATTAAAAAAAAAAAAAAGATTGAAAACACTGGTCTAGAATAAGAAAGTCCACAGAGATAGAAAGGATAAGTGGTTACCAGAGGCTGGGAAGTGTGGGTGGAGAGATGAGGAGAGCTCGATTAATGGGTACAAACGTACAGTTAGATGGAGGAGTTAGATGTCGACAGCATGGTGGGTAACTACGGTTACCCACATAGTACAAACTTACCCACTATAGTTACATGTGGAATGTTCCCAACACAAAGAATGATACATGTTTGGGGTGATAGATGTCCTCATCACCTTGAATTGATCACTACACATTGTGTGCATGTTTAAAACATCATCTATAGGTGTATGTATCAATACAAAGAAAAATCATTGAATTACTCTAAGAGCATGAATCTCTCACTGCGTGTGAATTATATCTCAATTTTTAAAGAGCAAACCCTTTGGCAGTGACAAAAAGCAGCAGCATAAGACTGAAGCTGAGGAGCACACATCCACTAACCTCAGCAGACCCCAAGACCGTGCAGGAGTCATTACAAGAACTTGAGCATGACTGTGACACTGGCCATACGTGGGTGTGGGGAAGACAGTGACCGTGTAAAAGGTGCACCAGGATGTGGCACGGGGGGGAGAGTGTCCACAAACCCCTGACGTGCAACCTTGAAGATACTGCACTGAGTGAAACATGCCAGGCAGCAGCTGTGTAATTCCACTTCCGCCAGGTACTTGGAATAATGAACTTCACAGAGACAAAAAGTAGAACTGTGGTTCTGGAGGTGGGGGGAGGGGGAAATGGGAAGTTACTGCTCCATGGGTACAAAGTTTCAGTATGTGATGAATGGCCTTCTACAGTGGCCCTGCTCTGCGGCTGCTGACCCTCCACAGAGCACACGAGGCCTTCAGAGGTGAACTCTCTGACTCCTGCCATCTCACCCATGGTGATCTGTGTGGACGTCCATCCTCCCTGCCCTCCAGCCTCCATTCAAGATGAATCTCTGTTTTCGGGTCCAATTCTCTCCAGCTGTCCAGAACCAAGGCTCCTGCCAGCCTTCTCCGAGTTCTTCTGCATTCTTCAATTTCATGCTATATGAAGGATCCTTCCTCCTTAAGGAGGCCCAAGATGGCTCTCCCTTAAAAATTAGAATTTAGGGCTCAGCGCCTGTGGCTCAAGTGGCTAAGGTGCCAGCCACGTACACCTAAGGTGGTAGGTTCAAATCCAGCCCAGGTCCACCAAACAACAATGATGGCTGCAACCAAAAAATAGCCGGGGGTTGTGGCAGGCGCCTGTGGTCCCAGCTACTTGGGAGGCTGAGGCAGGAGACTCGCTTGAGCCCGGGAGTTAGAGGTTGCTGTGAGCTGTGATGCCACTGCATTCTACCCTGGGGGGACAGCTTGAAGCTCCGTCTCAAAAAAAAAAAAATAGAATTTAGTACCTTTAGAGTAGAAGAGGGACAATAAGAAAGAAATTTAAAAAATAGAATTCAGAACATTAAAAATGTAAATGTCCACACCAGTTGCGAAGCATTAGATGTCCATCAGCTGGTGTTAAGGAAATGGAACGGAACTGTGGGGGTGGCATCAGGGAGGGGAGCCAGAACCTTCTCTCACATCCTTCACCGAAGTCAAGGTGAGCTGAATTAAAGATTTAAAGGTAAAAATATATATTTAAAAAAAAAGTCCTGAAGGAAAAACAAAGAGTGCTATCTGTGAAGGAGAGAGCTTATATGAGAGAAACAAGAAGCAATAATAGAAAAAGATTGATATGTTTGACTATATTAAAAATCTAAATGTTTTCATATGATAAAAACACTATATATATGATAAAAGATATCATCAGGACATTAAAAGACAAGCGATAGACTGGATGACAATATTTGTGACACACACAACCAAGAGGGGGTAATATCCAAAATATACAAAGAGCTCCCACAAATCAATAAAAAGGACGGAATGTGTTTTCGTTAAAGACAAAGAACATAAAGAAGCTAATCTGCAAAAGAAGAAATTGAAAGGGCTAAAATGCATATAATATATACTCAAAAATATCCACTCTTAAAACATCTCTTTTATATATATTTCTTTCTAATATAGATTGCCTGTTTGTTTTTTGAGACAGAGTCTCAATCTGTCACCCTGGGTAGACTGCCACGGAATCATAGCTCACAGCAACCTCAAACTCTTGGGCTCAATTAATGCTCTTGCGCCAGCCTCCCCAATAGCTGGGGCTACAGGTACCCACCACAACGTCAAACTAATTTTTTTTTTCTGTTTTTAGTAGATACAGGGTTTCTCTCTTGCTCAGGCTGGTCTCAAACTTCCAAGCAATCCATGTCTCAGCCTCCCAGAGTGATAGGATTATAGCAAGAGCCACCAAGCCTGGTTTACTACAGATTATTTAAAGCAGTAAAATGGTCTACCCACTTGGACTTCCCTTAAATCTATTGCAATGGAGTCTTGACTCTAATCCTTCCACTAAACTGCTAAGCGAAAGCACCAATGGAAGCAGGTTAGTTCCCTGGAAAGATGAGATTTGGAAAACATTAAGTGCCATTTTTATTGGAACCAGAGGTTTGGAAGAATGGGTGGGTGGTGTGGAACCTGCCTCAGATAGCCAATGAGACTAGAGAAGCTGTCTGGGCAATGTGATGGAGGGCTGTGGGCTGTGCGGCTCTTCCCTTAGACCAGTGGTTTTCCACCGTTGTGCTGTGGGAGGATCTTAGGTGTGCTGCAAAAATTTTTAAAGATCATTCATTAACTTATTTCCAAAAGATGCACTAGAGAAAGTGAATTTTGGCCACTACTGCAGATGACCAGAACGGCCAAGAGTGGAGGTGAGAAAGACATGGCGGGGTAGCCATTGCCATCAGCACAGAAATGAGCTGGTAAAGGTGGGGTTCTGAGCAGGGGAGAGGAGGTGACTGCTCTAGTGGGAGGAGGAGCCCAGGACAGCCCCAAAGCAGCTCTTCAGAGCAGAGGGGCTATCACAGCAAGAGGGGCCTCCAGGCCCAAGGACAAAACCCATTCACAAGACCTCCCTATTAACACTTGGCTTGTTTTTAGGTTTCATTTTATTTTTTTGAGACACAGTCTTACTTTTTCACCCTGAGTAGAGTGCCGTGGCATCATCATAGCTCATAGCAACCTCAAATTCTTGGGCTCAAGTGATCCTCCTGCCTCAGCCTCCCTAGTGGCTGGGACTGTAGGCGCCCACCACCACCACAATGCTCAGCTAGTTTTTCTGTTTTTAGATGGGGTCTCACTCTCGCTCAGGTTAGTCTTGAACTCCTGAGCTCAAGCAATCCATCCGCCTCAGCTGCCCAGAGTGCTAGGATTACAGCATGAGCCACTGGGCTGGCTTGTGTTTAGGTACTAAAGAAAGACCAAGGAAGGAAAGAGTTATCACAAAGTAGTGGTTTTTCCAAATGTGGCAGCCAAAATACTACAATAAATGAAAAGCTGGACGTTTACAAAGTACTATTTGGGAAGATAATAGGACCAAAAAAATAAATCTGAAATGAACTATCCGATGCCCTATAAACTAAGTCTTTAAATATTTTATAGAACCCCTCACCCCAAAACACCCTTAATACTACATAAGCTAGCAGACAGCCTTCTTCATTCTGTTCCTGCCCCCTGGAGGAAGCGGCTACTTGAGAACTTGAAGCATCTCCTGGGCAGCCTGAGTCCCGTGAAGTGTGGGTCTGATTTTGATGACAGGGGTGCGGGCGGGGTGAGCTCATCTTCCCCACATCAATTTCTCACCCCCCACCCCCTTACCAGCTGGGAGCCCTCGTGAAAGAACAATAGATTTATACTATGAAGCTTACAAAGGAGTCGGGAATGAACAGCTCTTGGAAAAAAGTAGGTCAAGACACAGTCAATTTCCAAATTTAAAATTATGTTTGAAAAACGAACCTTTAATACGGGAACGTGGATGGGCCCCATGGGGGCGGCACGGCCAGTCGAAAGTGCCTGAGTGGCTGCTTTAACAGGTAGTCTGAAGTTTACCCTGGAGGTTAAGCAATAAAATGGAAACAAAAATAATTTAACAGTTTTGCAGTTTAAATAGCTTTCACCTTGCTGGAGCTTACCAGGCTCATAAAGCTACAAGATGCATTTCAAAGCTATGAATTTGCTAAATAGAACTTCATTTCCTCTTCTTATTAGAGGTAATTAAATTTATTAGACATCAGTAAAAGCCTTGTAAACAGAAAATATGAATGCTTATAAAAGTTTGCCCTCTCTTTTCAACCTAATAATTAAGATGCAACTGGAAAGCGGCTAATAACAGCTCATAATTTATGAGGTGCCATTCAACCCCGAATCTGAGACATATTGTAGAGGTATTAAACACCGAAATGAAAATAATACCCACTGAAACACGTTATTTATTAAATACATAACCACTCAGAGAAATAAACACCCTGCACAGAGAACTTGATATTTCTGATGGAAACAGTACATACATCATCTCTTGCTCCAGCTATATTACCCATCAAGTCAAATTCTTAAATCAAAGTCACAACTTGTTTAAATGCAAACTGCCCGTGGCAGCCCAGCAAGCCCCTAGTTTCCACTAGACATTGACCTTGACACTGGCTTTCAAAGACTGAGAGGCCGTGCAGGGTTATTTCCCCCGCATCATTAATGTTTTAACATCCTCAAAAGGAAAGAAATCCCCCAACAAGCATTAGAGAAGAGCCAGAAGAAAAGAAAAAGATTCTAGAAAGAAAAAATGTCCCACCCTCTAACACACGTGAACTTAGAAGCCAACGCAGGTCCGATCCCCCCACCCCAATGATAGCATCTAACCCCATCTTTCACCAGCTTTCCATCCAGCTAAAACTTGTAGTTGGAGGTCTTTGGAATAAACACTTATGTGTTGTTTTTTTTTCTTGTTCATTGTTTTTATTTTTTTCTTAATTCTCACCTCTTTTTTAAGTTTCAGAACATTGCAGGGGCACAAACATTTTGCTTACGTGTATTACTTTTTTAAATTAAATCATCACTGTGTACATTAATGCAGTCATGGGGTACAATGTGCTAGTTTTATATACAATTTGAAATATTTTTGTCAAACTGGTTAACATAGCCTTCATGGCATTTTCTTAGTTATTGTGTTAAGACATTTATATTCTACATTTCACATGTACCCTTATAAGATGCGCTGTAGGTGTGGTCCCACCAATCACCCTCCCTCCACCCATCCTCCCCCCACCCCTCCCTTCCCTCTCCCCCATCCCCACATTCTTGGACTATAATTGGGCTATAGCTTTCATATGAAAGCTATAAATTAGTTTCATAGTAGGGCTGAGTTCATTGGATACTTTTTCTTCTATTCTTGAGATACTTTGCTAAGAAGAATATGTTCCAGCTCTATCCATGTAAACATGAAAGAGGTAAAGTCTCCATCCTTTAAGGCTGCATAATATTCCATAGTGTACATATACCACAATTTTTTGATGTATTCATGGGTCGATGGGCACTTGGGCTTCTTCCATGACTTAGCAATTATGAATTGGGCTGCAATAAACTTTCTGATGCAAGTGTCTTTGTTATAATGTGATTTTGGCCTTCTGGATATATACCTAGTAGAGGAATTATAGGATCGAATGGCAGGTCTATTTTTAGTTCTCTGAGTGTTCTCCAAACATCTTTCCAAACAGAATGTATTAGTTTGCATTCCCACCAGCAGTGTAGAAGTGTTCCTTAGACAATTATGTAAACTTTAGATACCATATTTCTTTGATGCAAAGCATTCTTTGATTTTATGTGTCACAAAAAAAAGAAAAAAAAAGCCCATTGCCAATTAAACTGTGACATGTCATTATTATAAGATGCATCCTGGTGTCTGAGATGTGAAAACGGAAGAAAAAAATGTACTTTAGAATCCACAATGGACAGTCCATAAAACCAGATGGGGTGTCTTAAAATTGTGATCTTTGGTTCTCATATTAAAAAAGGCTATTTTGGACTTAATGTTGAAAGATCCTAATGTTCAGTTAGTAGTCGTGTAAGGACTCACTTTGAAGGTGACAGTGGAGGAAGGACCCACTGGAAATGAGGCAGTGACTCTGTGGCTGTCTGGAGAAGAAGGTTCCAGCAGAGCAAGGAGCTGGTGCCAATGAGGACCTGGTGCCCGGATCAGAGCGGATGGTGCAGGGAGAGGTGACAGGGAGTGGGGGGGTGGGCAGAGAGGGTCCGAGGAGATGAGATCAGAGGGGTGACAGCAAAAATAAAAGTTTTCTTCAGTTTTTCGTGATGCTGAACAAAAAGTTTATAAACATCCTTAAAAAGATAATTGGCAGAGAGAGGGGTTATCCATCAATTTCACTGTGAATCTTGCCTTTACAGCTTCTGAGCAGTTTAAAAACAAGTTTGTTTCGGCATCTGTGCTACCCATGCAGGTGGTCCTCCCTAGGATCCCTGTCACATATGGACAAAATGCTTGAAATAAGTCCCCTCCTCCACTTCAGTTTCAGAGGTGACACCTTAATCAGCCTCCAAGCTATGAAGGGCTTGGACTACTTTCAAACAGTGGGGCTCCTGTTTCACCAGGGAGCAGAAATGTCTCTCTTCTCTACAATCAGACTCAGGCGAAGCTGCCCCCCAGCCCAGAGTCTCCACCCGGTGCCAAACAGCACCCAAAGTTTCTCACTCAAAACTCCACATTTCTCATTCAACAATCATAATAATTAATATTTTTGAAAATTACTATGAGTCTTGCATTATACTAGAAGTTTTATGTAGTTTTGTTTGTTCTCTCCTCAAACAATCCTATGATACAGGTGCTGGGTTTTTTGGTTTGTTTGTTTGTTTGGAGACAGAGTCTCACTTTGTTGCCCTTGGTAGAGTGGGGTGTTGTCATAACTCACAGCAACCTCAAACTCTCGGGCTCAAGTGATTCTCTTGCCTCAGCCTCCCAAGCAGCTGGGACTACAGGCACCTGCCACAACTTTTGGCTATTTTTAGTGATAAGTTCTGGCTCTGGCTCAGGCAATCCACCTGCCGTGGCCTCCCAGAGTGCTAGGATTACAGCAAGCCACCGCACTCGCGTGACACAGGTGCAGTTAACAGCCCCATTTTATAGAAGGGAAACTGGGGTGCAGAGAAGATGAGTAACTTGCCCATAGTTGCACTGCTGTCTTTGTGTGTTTCCTGGGGCTCTGGAGCCTGGGTGCCATTCGCCCCAGAGTTCAAGGGCCTCACCGCTCAGCTACAGGGCCTCGCTCTCAAATAGCAGTGGCTGAAAATAACTCTGTCTCCTGCCCTTACCAGGTCTGGTATCTTCCATGTTTGATGGGACCAGTAATGTGCACAGACTTGAACATGTTGCTAAGGCCAAGTTGGAAGAGACAGAGGTCGATGCTCAGGTTCTGTCTGAATCCAAATGCCCGGGTTTGAATCCCACCTTTGCTAGTTGTGAGGCCTGCAGCAAATTACTTAGTTTCTCTGTGCCTAAATTTCCTCACCTAGAAAATGGAGATAAAAGTAGTAACTGCTACACAGGGTGGTTGTGTGTGAGGGGGATGTGAGTGGCACTCGGCACTTTCCTGGCACATAGAGAACGCTTAGCATCTGGGAGCTACTGTTCCTATCCATGGGCTTCAGAAGACAGCAAGGCACATAGTCTAGGCCAGTATGTCCCATGTGTGTTTGTTAAAGACCACATTAGCTTACCAAAGGTCCCAGTGGCCTGCCCTCCTACCTTGTCAGAAGGGGCTCATCCTAGTGAATGGGGAGATAGGTCTCCCTCTGGAAGGATTCTTTTTTTTTTTTTCAGACTCTTTTTTTTTTTTGAGTCTCACTCTCTTGCCCTGGATAGAGTGCTGTGGCATCATACCTCACAGCAACCTCAAACTCTCAGGTTCAAGCAACCCTCTTGCCTCAACTTCCCGAGTAGCTGGGACTACAGGCGCCCACCACAATGCCTGGCTACTTTTTTTCTATTTTTAGTAGAGACGGGATCTTGCTCTTGCTCAGACTGGTCTTAAACTCCTGAGCTCAAGTGATCCACCCATCTTGGCATCCCAGAGAGCTGGGATCAGAGGTGTGAGCCGCCACCACACCCAACCTTGGCAGGATTCTTGAGGACATGCAGCTTCTAAAGCAAGTCAGCCCACTGGTGTGAACTTCTAAACCCCCACCAGCATTTGTGCTCTGAGGGTCTATCCATACATGAAATCACGTACGTGAAAACTTCTGAGAATCTCCCAACAAGCTACCACGTTGGGCACCAGCATACTATCTCCTGGTCAATTTTTTTTGGGGGGAGAGGGGCATGGCTTTTTATCTTGGTATAATGATAGATTCACAGGAAGTTATGAAAAAAAACCATACAGGGAGGTCCCATGTACCACACCCTCTTCACTCCAGCTCACCCTGGTAGTCATGTCTGGCACAGCCTAAGATGATAGCAAACCCAGGAAATTGACATGTGTAGGGACCATCTGGAGAACTGATTCAGACTTGACTAGCTCTTTCTGCATCTATTGAGAGGATCGTATGGTCTTTGTTTTTGCTTCTGTTGATACAATGAATTACATTTATGGACTTGTGTATGTTAAACCAGACTTACATCCCTGGGATGAAACCTACTTGATCGTGATGTATGATTTCTTTTTAATGTGTAGCTGCAATCTATTGGCTAGGATTTTATTGAGAATTTTTGCATCTATATTCTTCAGTGAAATTGGTCTGAAGTTCTCCTTTTTAATTGCGGCTTTTCCTGGTTTTGGTATCAAGGTGATGTTTGCTTTGTAGAACGTGTTGGGGAAGATTCCTTCCGTCTCAATTTTTTGGAATAATTTCTGCAGCATGGGTAATGGCTCTTCCTTGAAGGTTTGATAGAATTCTGGTGTGAAGCCATCCAGACGAGGACATTTTTTTGTCGAGAGATTTTTTATTGTTTCTTCAATCTCAGTGCTTGAATTTGGTCTGTTCAAGAGATCTATTTCTTGGTTAAGTCTAGGGAGAGGGTGTGAGTCCAGGTACTGATCCATGTCCTCCACATCATCAAATTTCTGGGCATAGAGTTTCTTGTAGTACTCAGAGATAATCTCTTGTACCTCTGTGACATCTGTTGTTATTTCCCCTTTATCATTTCTGATTGAGGTTATTAAAGATTTTACTTTTCTGTTTCTAGTTAATCTGGCCAAAGGTTTATTGATTTTATTTATTTTTTCAAAGAGCCAACTTTTTGTTTTGTTAATTTTCTGAATGATTCTTTTGTTTCCAATTTCATTAACCTCTGATCTGCACACACTTGTATGGGCGTGCACACATGTATGCACAGCTCTACATGATTCCATCCCATGTGTACATATGAGCAACCATCATCACCGGGCTGTGAGCTATGATGACACCATGGCACTCTACCCAGAGTGACAGAGGAAGTCCCAGTCTTCATGCCTCTTATGGCCACTCCCACCCCCACTTCCTGTCCCTAATCCCTGGCACCCACTAATCTCTTCTCCAGCTCCATGCTCCTCTTATTTTAAGGTTTATATGTAAGGGTCCCACCCCAGGAGCAGGGTCTGGTAAGACCTGTGGAAACTGGCGGCGACCAACTGAAGAAATACACAGTTAGAAATGATGGTAAGGAAAGACGTGAGACATAGAGTAGAATTAAAAGTGGGAGCTCAGGGGTCCATTTCCTGTTTGTGGGATTCCCACAATGGCCCAAAGTGTTTGCTCCACTCTGATTTTATTGAAGTCTATTTGTTCAGAGGGTACCATGAGGGAGGCAACAAAGATGCCAGCAGTTTCTAAGTGAGCATTTCAACTCCTCTGGTTATTATTAACCATAAGGGTAGCCTTCAGAAATCTGAAATCTGAGCCTTGTATTAGGAAAGCCTCCTGCTTGAGGTCACACACACAGACTTCTAGGGAGGTGTTAACTCTGCTAGTTTTCTGTGGAGTAAAACGCCCCCAGCGTTAATCTCCTCTGAGGAATTGGTGGGAGGGAGATATTTTTCTCCCATCCCCAGCACAGAGGATTTTCCTCTGTGATAAGGGATATAAGCTCTTCTACCCATATCTCAGGGCTCAAGCTTCTCCCTTGGTCTCTGCCCCAGGCAAATGCAAATCTCCACAATGGGTATCTGCTTTGCTTTGGCTATTTAATGGGCAGGAAACATCTTTGAAGATGTACCTTTTGCTAGGACTTGCCACAGTCTCTTCTTTGACCACTATTCTCCTCAGAGTGCTCACAGACCCTGCAGGATATTTGTAAGCTGTGTCCCCAGCAGGCTAGAATTTCAGAAAAGGCAGGAAGCTGGCTAGCAATGGCTAGCTTAAATGTAAACCAGCTGACTTCTCTGTTCCGACTCACTCAGGTTACTTTTTAATCTTCCTCTTTTTCTGGGGGTGCTTTCCTTTTCCAAGAATAGGGTCTTCAGTCCCCATTCTCAGCAGTTATATAAATGGAATTATACTATACATAGCTGTGTGAGATAAAATTTTTTTCTCAGCATAATTCCTGTGAGTCCATCCAGTGGTTTATTCTTTTTCATAGCCGAGTAGCATCCCATGGTGTGGACAGACCACAGTTTAACTATTCACCCATGGAAGGGGTTGTTTTCAGTGGAAGCTGCTATTAGTGAAGCTACGAAGGCCTCCGTGCACAGGTTTCGTGTGAATATAGCTTTCAGGCCTCTGGGACTGTTGCCCAAGAGTGCAGTCCCTGGGTCACACGGTCGGTGTATGCTTAGTTTTATAAGAAATGGGCAATTGTCTTCTAGAGTGGCTATGCCATCTGACATTCTTGCCAGCAGTGCAGGTCTGAGGGACCTCGATTCTCCACATCCTCACCAGCATGTGGGGTTACTGCTATTTTTTTTAATCGCAGCCCTTCTCGAAGGTGTGCGGGATGCTCACTGAGGTCTGATGTGCTCCTCCCCGATGCTAAGTGTGTTGAACCTCTCTGCCTGTGCTCATTTGCCACTTGTTTATCCTCTTTGGCGAGATGTCTGGACAGCTTTTCGTCCAATGCTGGAACAGATTGTTCTTTGACAGATGCCAGGCAAAGTCCCAGGCTTGTGCTCAGAAGCCACGTGGTAACTTTGATTCTCTGTTACTGTCTCCCTGAACCCCAGGCTGTGCACTCCCTGAGTATAGTTTGGTGATGGAATCTACTCCTTTGGGCATGTTTACTGAGTACAGAAAATTGAATTCTCCAGTTAATTGTTTATGATATGACACTTCGTCTTAGTGGCCCTGTGACCCCAGGCCAGTGGGATATGACATTAGTCCAGTGCCCCGAGTCCACAAGCACCAAGATCCTCTAGTCTCCCCTAACCTCCATTGGCCAAAGCACCTTGTCTCTTGTGATTTTGCTCCGTGGAGCTAGGCTGGGCCTGGATCCGTATACTGAATGCCATGTGGCCAGGCCTTGATCCCCAGTATGGCCTGGCTACACCTTCCTTGGGGTGCTTCCTCTCAAGATCCCCTTTAATGTAGACAGACCGTGGACTTTCTGTAGACCCCATTTGCCACCAGGCCCAAACCACCAGCTCAGATGCCTTGGCTGAGACATCAGGGCCTCCTTGATCAAATACCCCTTTGGGATATTAGCTTTGATGACCAAGTTCTACCCAGCCCCATCCATTCTTAGATTATCTTCTTACCTACTGCTAAGGTCCCATAGTCAACTCACCTTACCTAGTACCAGAGCCGTGAAAAAACTCTGGACATGGTACGAACTCAGGAACGACTGGGACAAAGGTAAGAAGGAAATTTGCGGAGGTGAAGCTGGAGAGAGGTTGGGGGGTAGACTTCAAACAGTCTTGTATTCAAACATTTTCTGGCAATGGCAGGGGTAGGGGGGTAGTTAGGGAAATTTTAGAGCAGGGGATGATAATACTCAGATTAATTTTGCTTTAGCAATAGTCGCCTAACAAATGTTTATTGAGCACCTATTATGCGCCAGATAAAAGTTAGCTGGATTGATAACTAATAAATAGCAATGATCTGGGGGAAATGCTGTGTTACTGTGAGTGCTTTGTTCCGCAGCACGGTGGTTACAGTGCTGGCCACATGCACCAAGGTTGGCGGGTTCAAATCCAGCCCGGGCCAGCTAAACAATGACAACTACAAAAAAAAACAAAAAACAGCCAGGCGTGGCAGGTGCCTGTAATCCCAGCTACTTGGGAGGCTGAAGCAAGAAAATTGCTTAAGCCCAAGAGTTTGAGGTTGCTGTGAACTATTGACTCCATGGCACTCTATCAAGGGTGACATAGTGAGACTCTGTCTCAAAAAAAAAATGTTCGATATTCCTAAATCTCAAAAGATACTGAAACTTTCTACAGTTCACCTTAAATAGCTTAACTTCTCTCATTTAGGGTTCAGTTGCCCCATCTGTAAAATGGGTGTGATGCATTTTACACTTCTCTTTGGGATACACGCCTTTACAAATGTGGAAACCATTGCTTGTTTGACCAGGATGCTGTCCTATTCTTAATGGTCTGTATTGGGTAAAAAGGGCAGAAACCAGAAAGGTTAGTTGAGGACAGGCACCTGTGTATCTAGCATAGTCTGATATTTAGGAAGACAGCAAGGGTTAGATGAATGCATTCTGGCTCAGGGTGAAGAATCGACTCTACCACCATGGCAGCCCCAGGTCCTGCCGCCCTGCTTAGTGTCCTCGCCTGGTGCCTTCAGCTCACCCAGCTGCGTCCCAGCGAGGACGCCCCTGACACAGCCACACTTCTTTGCTGCTTTCTGCTGGGCACAGAGTTTTGCTGGCCCAAGGCTGTCAAATTCACTTTGATTTTGGCCTCTGCTGGCTTCATGCTTTCAGAAAAATTTCCCCTACTGGCTTTCACTTGAGGTCCCTGGCAGGGATGCCTCTCCCATTCTGCACGCACAGCTCACTTCACGGGCACAAAGAAATGGGAGAAAGCTCAGGAAGGAAAAAACCAAAAACAACCTGACCCAGTCTAAACCTTGGGAAACCTAACTAGCTCTGCGTCCCTTTGAAAACTATAACACAGACATTTCTGGTTGAAGTGAAACCATGCTTTTCAGAGAGGATGGAGACAGCAAATAGAGCCTTAGTCATACACAGTTAGTTTCAAACTTATGTTGCCGCTCGCAGGGAGAAATCAATGTATAATATATTAAAAACAATCACTGCGGCCCTTAAATGATCCAATAGTTTAGCTTTGAATGCATTCAAGCTAATGGGGGCTTTAATGGCTTCTGACAGATCATTCCATTGATCAAGGGTCATGTATGAAATCCTCTGCCTACTAAACTCTGTTTTGATTTGGGGAAAAGAAAACCAAACGTCCATGGTAAACACGGCTTGATTGTTGGCGTTCGCCAAGATCTCCCTCTGCCTGACCCTGTTCGGGCACAGAGCAGGGAGCACAGGGGAATCCTATATACCTGGCCTGCATCTTTCCCAACTCTAATCAAGGCATAATCAACTGGAAAGCTCTGTCTGCAGAGCTGGGGGGGAAGGGAGAAGGAGGATGACCAGAGGTCTAGTTTTCTGTGTTGGGTGAGTTACGAGCAATAGCTTTAGCCGCTCTGAGAAATTGATTCATCCCTTGTGGGGCTTGGGGGTTTGTAGGTTAACTGTGTTTGCTCCAAAGCAGAATGTTGAATCCCCTATTCAAAAAGATAACCAGGTTTTTCAGTTTGGCAAAGAAATAAATTAAAACGTGTCCCCTCCATCCGTGTTTGGTGAAGCTCTGAGGTTATTTTACAAAAGTACTGAACATACTCATGTATGGAGTTTTTAACAGGGTGTGAGACAAAAAAATTAAAGATGAGGCCTTCACATTTCTCCCTGAGGCTGTTCTGATGCAAAAAGATGCTTGTATTTCTCCATGCTCTACCTGTGGTGGCCTCAAGCGTGCGCCATATGCCACTCCTGCATCAGACTGGCCCCTGCCCGATCAGAGGTGAAAAATGGATATGGGAATTCTTTCATTAGGCACCAAAGTTTTAGGTGGGTTTCACAATAAATAATAAGAATCCCCTCCACTGGACTCGGGTAGGACTTTAACGCTGACAAGCTCTTCCGAATGTCATCTTTTGGCTGGCTGTGTGGTAAGTCTTACTTGTTGGACTGATCTGGCTTGTAGATCCTCTCCCCTTCTTTGGAGGCTGGGAAGGGTAGGCAGGGTGTCCTTGAACCTGTCACCACTAAGACAGGTGAACCTGATCACCTGTGGTCTTTAATCTTTAACACCAAGCAAGTCTGCCCAGAGGAGCTTCGTGCCCCAAGAGGGTCAGAATGTCCCTGCAGAATAGCCCTGACCCTGTGTCCCCACCTGGAGGGCAGGCACCTTACTGTCCCAGGCCAGCCCTCCCCATCTCTCAGCAGGGAGCCAGTGCATTCACCAGATGAGAAACAAAGGGAAAAGCCTGGAAGCTCGGAGCACTTCATTTGTATTGGTGCCATGTTTAGTCAGTGGCTTTTGTAAAATTGATGAATTTTGTCTAACGGCAAGTGCAGACAGGCAAACAGATCTGTATCTGCTGTTATCCATTTAGCTTGACACACACGTGCAAAGGAACTATTTTACCTCGATTCTTCCAGGATTGATGAAAAGTAAATGCAAGCAAACTCATGAGCCGCATCATTGGGAAAGAATCACTGAATCTAACGTGGGAGGTTAATTAATGCTCCCCCGCCCCCTGGAAATACACCCACCCTGGTCCTCAGACGTTCGGAGCCAATGCACAATTGTTGCACACAGATCATCCATTAGAAGGGATGGCAAGAATTTTTTTTAAGAGAATCTAAAATTGCCATGGGTGACCTCGTCCTGCGGTAGTAACGGGAGTCCTAAAGAATGATTTCCCATAGTACCTCAGTTATAAAAAGTTCCTTGCCATCTGCCCAGGAGAAGATGGAAGCCGTGAGGAGCCACTGGGTTACTACGGGATGGGAACGTAACATTCTTCTTAAACAAACCACAGCCATCTTTCGGCTCTCTGATTATTTGGTCATTGTATTTCCCATCATAATAATTTACACGCACGGAGTGATTATTAAGTGCCAGACATGATGGGAATCACTTAACATGCACGATCGCAGGGGACAGAGTAATCTAATGAGCTAGACATTATCATCAACCCCTATTATAGAAACCAAGACTGGAGCGCAGAGAGGTGAGAGGATTTGCCCCAGTCAATAAAGCTACAACTGTTATCACAGGAAACCGGGCTTATTCCAGGCTAGCACCATACCGGAGACCGTGTACGCCTGGTACTGTGGGAAGCATTTTATCATATACGTGCATTCACTCACCGCATCGTCACAGCAATCTCAGGTCATGGATTACTCTTATTCTCATTTTGTAGGCAAGAGAACAAAGGTTTGAAGGAGTAGGAAGCCCTGGGGTTACTCACACGCCCAGGACTCAAATCCAGGGAGCCTGCAGCCCAAAGTGTCTGCTGCCCTCTCAGGAATCAGAAGATTTGGAAAATCTGATCAAGGACAGCAGGATGGATGGCACACAGGGTACAGAGGGGACTAGTGTCCAATTGGAGGAGGAGGGTCTGGATCAGGCATCAGGAAGAACTTGTCCCTGGAAAGTTCTGTGAGAGGGCGAGTTAGAACTATCCTGGAAGAACCAGGGCCGATGGGAGGCAGGATTACAGGAAGATGCTGCCTGGGAGCCAGGCTGAAGAGTAATCTGGACATCCCAGATGGGGTTCGGGGGACACTCACGTGTTCTTAATGAGAAACACACCCTGCACACACTTTCCTGGAGTTCCCAGTGGGCCCTGAGGTATCTCAGGAGCGGTGTCCTCCTCCCCCGACCACTGCTGAATCCTGTCCCCCAAACTTGGTGGTGCCCGGGTGCCCTTGCCATCTTACAGAAGTCGTCATTGGCCAGCTCCCCGCTTCCCAGCTTTCCCTACAGCCGCAATCATCACGACATGCCCGTGCCTTCCCCCCTTTATGGTTGTCAAATTGATTTCACCACAGCGATACCTATGGCTCCCAATGAAACTTAATTAAAAATACCATTTAATCACAAAGTAACAAAGGCAAACTGGATAAACGGCATCACTGCTTCAGCGCATTTTAATCCCGGCTGCCTCTCTCCGTCTGAATCTGTCTGGATGAGAATCGCCTTTTCAAATCAGAATCCCCTTGTCTTCCAAGCGCTTGCCTCTGACAGATCTCCAAAATAAACAGTATTTAGCGTGGCATGGATCCAAATGTATGCAATTTGCCCAGTGGTAAAATCAGCCTTAACTAGAGCAGGGGGAAAAAAAAGTTGCATTCGAAAATAACTTCCTTCCCTGGAAACATACAAGAAACCCCTACTGAACGTGGTGTCCATTAAATAGGGCCTACGGAATCTCATTTGAAGCGTCCCTCGATTCAGTTCATGATGGATCTAGAAGCTTATTACTAAAATTGTGTCACCAGCAATGCCATGACCTTGCTCTTTTATGTCTAGAAGTTCTCCGGGGCCGGAGGCTGCTGTTAGAGCAGGAGGGGTGCGCAGGGCAGGGGTGCTGAAATGCCACGAAGCTTGCACACTGCAAACAGGAAGGAGCTGGGGGGGTCTCGGACCATCGGGCCCATCTTCCCCACAAGCAGGACATTCCCAACTGGAAATTGGCTCCTTTCGCTTGAGCCATCTGCTCTCTGAGAGCCTTTGGAATCCAGATAGTAGCCAGAGTGATTGTCCCAAGCGTAAAAATATCAAGTTACCTCCACATCCTTCCTGCATAAAACCAGGCGTACTTCTTGGTTGTGTACACTACAGCCTGAGGCAGCTCCCACCTGCCCTGCAGCTACATCCTCGGTCCTTCCTCCTGCCTTCTCTGCTCCAGCTACAGGGCCCTTCCTCTTCCTTGGCCCCTACCAAGTGCTCAGCCTACTATCCTATGTCCCAGAAAATTCTTCCCTGATCCATGTACAGTTGGTCCTTTACCCAGTTGCTCCCTTCCTGGCCCTTACACCCATCTGGAAAGACCTCACTACTTATTTGCTGGGTGACTTTCTCCCTTTACAGGGTAAGACCCTGTTTGGGTCACTACATTCACATGCCTGTGAACCCCTGGAGGGCAGGGATCTGTCCGTGGTCCCCAGTGCTGGCCATACTGTGGAGCTGTGGCAGGTGCCAAGAAAGGTTTGTGGGCGGAAGGAGAGAGGGAAGTCAGTAGCGCCCAGTGCAGAGGGATCTCTCAGGGCACTTTCTTCAAGGTAGCCGGGACCTGAGGACACCGTGGGGGAGGCTGGCAGGAAAGCAGTGGGGGCTGCTGCCGACTCGAGCCAGTCCCAGGATCAAGGCTGCCCTGGCTCCCTCCTGCACACACGCGGGGGAGGGGTAGACTCTGGACCAGTGTTCCCAGGACAGTCCTTCTCCAGTTCACAGGAGAGAAGCCGGCCTTCCCTTGACCTTGCAGGACAGGAGTGAATTGTCACTGCCACTACCAGCCACCTTTATATTGTCTCTTGTCCCCCTCCTTCTACCGTCCTGGAACTGCCCCAGAAAGCACATGCAATCCTCAAACACCCCATTTGTGCTCACAGAGAGCCACTGAGTCTTCTTCAGAAAGAAATGTGATCTTGCCTTCTGGATCCACTTAAGCCTGTGTTTTTTCCAACCCTGCTGCACCTGACCCAGCTCCACTGAGGCCCCACATAGGCCGGTGACGATACCAGCCAGCCACTGGTGTGTGCAGAAGAAAACAGCATAGCCTGTCCTGGTTTATTAGCTCATCTTTTTAATATTTTTATTGTATATGAATACCATGATGCACAGGACATTAGGACAAGCAATTCACGAATACAGTTCAATAGTAACACACAAAGATTGAGGTATGCACTAACATTATTTATTTCTACTATAGGGTGCAAGCAAGCAGGCCTGGAGATCTGTGGAGCAGGGTGGGTCTACAGCGAGTGAGCCTGGGCAGGGCCCACGGCAAAGCCCAGGAGGGCTGGCACCCGCCCAGAGCAGGGAGGCACTGCTTAGTTGTGCCATGCTAGGACGCAGGCCTAGGACCACTGGGTGTTCTGGATTCTAAAGAGAAAGCAGACATTTTTATTTTATGTGAAATCTCCCAGTTTTTAAATAATGGCACATAATGAAATACATCAAAGAACAAAATACCACACTAGGCTGGGTGGGCTGAAGGTGCCCGATCTGCGCTCTCTGCCTGCCACGCCCTCCTCACCTGCAGTATCTCATTTAATCCCTGTAACAACCTGTGGTCTGAGGGAACTGGAGTCTCAACATGCTGGGACCCTGGCTGCTTTGCTTAATGTGACTTTTCTGTGGCTGTTAAGTCCGTGGTGGTGGCACAAGCCTTGACCCTCCGAGACTGGGTGGCAGGAACGAGTTTGTTCTCAGCACACCCCTCAGTGGGAAAAAGTTCTTCAGCTTCTAGACGACTGTGAATAACTACAGGAGACGGCAACAGGCTGGGGAGAGGGGCCAACTGTCCTCACGATTTCTGGGGACACCAAGGAGCTTGCACCAGGCTAGAAAGGGGATGTTAACAGCATCAGGGTACAAAACTGGCACACGGACGCAGAGAAGGAGAAGTAACGCTGGCACCAGGTCAGCGTACTGACACACGACACTACTAATATTCACCTGCCAGAGAGGGCCCTAAGTCTGCCCTCCATCACTTCACTTTCACCCTGGGCGTGGGTTCCTTTAGTATATCCCCATTACACAGATGAGGAAACTGAGGAAAAAAATAACGTGCCAAAGGTCACAAAAGCTAGTGGGAGTCTTCACCCAGGTGCTCTCAAACCAGGGCCCAGGTTTTAATCTCTAATCTACATTGTCTCTCTGACACCCCAAGGCCACAGGATGGGGCACTGGGATTCTCTAAGCCTCCATTCAACCTGTCACTACATGTGAAGGGGGCATTTATAGAAAAAAACTCTACTAGGTCGGGTAAATCCATGGAGCAACATAAATGGGGCTGTACCTTTTTCATTAGACCAGGGAAACCTCCTAAAGACAGGAGAGCAACTCATTTGAACTGTTACCACCGGACTCCCGTGTGCAGTGCCTGGGACTCGGCACTGGGCTTTCACTTAGGTTTATCTCAGTGAAGGGAAAGGGCTGTTCTCCCATAAGCCATTTCTCCTTTCGCCTCTCTTTCCTGTGGGGATAGAAGATGTAGAAATTGGAAAAGATGGGTTTCAAGTCAAGGCTGTGGGAATTAAAGAAAAAAATCAAAAAAGAGAGAATTAGAAAAAAGAATTCCTGATTTCAGACTCTTTATAGAAGCCTTGTCCAATAGGACTTTCTATAATCATGAAGATGTTGTAGGTCTGTGCTGTCCAATACGGTCGTCACTAGCCATGTGTGTCTGTTAAGCACTTGAAACACGGCTAAGACAACTGAGGAACTGAATTTTTAATTAAAATTAAAATAGAATTTAAATTTAAGTAGCTAGCTAGTAGCTACCGCTGCACAGTACACCTCTGGGGAGCACGGTGAGGAACTGGGACAGATGTCTCTAAGGCCTGTGTCTCCTCAGATGACTGGGCCCACTCCAGAGTCTCCAAAAAGGCGGGGAAAACAACAAACTAGGTTACGTTTTGTCACACGCTGGGCTCATCTCTGTCACCTTCCTTGGCCCTTGGTGGCTGACTGGTTCACATAAAAAAAAAAAAAATCCAAGTGGGGAAGGTTTTTCTTTGGGTGAATTCTTGTTTTATACCAAATCAGATTATAACACTGTGTCATTTTTAGACATTTAAAAACTCCCGGGCTCCCTTCTCTAGCTGTTTACAACTGGGAGCCAGGGGCTGCGATCTAAGATCCAGGAGACGTCCACACCTGCCCAAGCCCACGACGAGGTTGGAGGAGCCCATGACAGCAGACTCTTCTCCTCCACCTCAGGCCTGTGCTCCTTCTATGGTTTTGCTTCCAGAAGCTGACCTCTGAGTTCCGAAACGATGTCTGTGAGGTCGAACGGCAGCGGCATGGAAGGATCATCCTTCTCCCAGTATGGCCGACACTCCGGCTTCTGATCTAGGGGCAAAGTTCGGGCAATTCGACACTGGCACCTGGAAGAGGAAGAATAGGCCATTAACTCATGGGAGAAAACGCCTGGGAGACGCACACCCCTGGGAAACCCGGAGCAACACGGGGGGGACGCTTCAAAACCATCCTCGGTGCTGAAGGTCATGGTGACAGGAACGGGCCTTGCAGGGCAGAAAGCAGGTGGTTCTAGAAAGGAAGAATCGCTCCTTACGGTGTGGGGGTTTCTCTCCCTCTTTTTTTTCTCAATTCCCAGATCTGTTATTATCTCAAGTGGCTTTGTAGAAGCCAATCATTGGGGAAATTCAGTTACTCTGCCTTTAAAATGGTGAATTATTTTTTCATTATCTCAACTGTTATTTAAAGTGTGTGATTAAGCCATTATCAGATTTGAATGTTTGCGGGATTTCGATGTATTACTAGATTACTGGGAAAGATTAAATTGAATTTACTGCATTAAAACATCCAAGAATAGATTAAACAATATTACAGACCAGGATTGACTTTGGAGATCCTGGAGATTTACAAGTGTCCCAGCTTGCTGTGCTCAGAAAAAGGCACTCCAAGGAGAGACCGATTTATAAGGATATATGCAAATAGAGGTTAATAATCATTTCCACTGATGAAGAGGTGGGGGAAAACTTCCACAAAATTAAATTAAGAGGCTAGCAAGAGTTAGTCCCTAAGGAAAAACTTAAATCACCATTTTTATTAAATGGATTATTCATCGATAGTGGAGAAATTAATTATCATATGCAGCTAAATTATAGCCTCACAGGAAAAAAACTAGGGCAACATCATCACACCTTGGCTGGCATCTACCTCTCAGAGAGGCCGGCTTATTTAAAAAGGGGTCTGGGAGAGCTCAGTGGCTTTAGCTTTATTTACCTGAGAAAGGAAGATGGGAGAGAAGGAAATAAACTGTAACCAGGAGTGAGTAATTGCTCAAAGCTTCTGGAGCACGGGCAGGGGAAGTGGGGGCGGCGAACACAAATGCCCCGAGTCCACTTGAAGAGGCACTCAGGTGCCGCCTCCTCCCCCACCCCCTCTCCATCTTTCTCTAAATCAATTAAAAAGTGGTCGGACCAGCTCTTTGTCTTCTGGTCTGAAGGAATGACCAAGGAGAGATCAAAGGATGGAACATCCCGGCCCCATTTCCAAGCCTGAGGGGAGAGGAGGCTTTCCTCTTCTCTGGGGAATTATTAATGGTGCAGGAATCCCCACGGGAAAACATACTTCAACTTTACACCTATTTTCGAGTGTGGTTAATTGCTATACCGGCATCCTCTGCACTCAATCCGCCGTACATTACACATAACATTCCAATATATCTTGGGCTCTCCGCATCAGGCCCTGATAATAGCGTCTGTTAACATGCACTAAGTACTATTATGTAGCACATCACTTCATAAATAATAAGATTAGCTGACCTCGGGGCCCCAAGAAGAGTAATGTGTTTAAATGTTCTCATTATTTATTTAAAACAAGAATTAAAGCAACAGAAGCTGCTTTTGACAATCCTCTTAGCATAAATATTAAACTGTTTGCTCTGATAAGCCGCGCACCGTGCTGAGGAACAGAGGGTGGGTTCTGCGGACCCCTCAATAATGGGTGGTGGAGACTGTGCTGCTCGCTGTCGCGGGGCTGAGGTGCATCTCTGTGGTTCTAGACACAGTCTCCAAGCCACTTGAAAGGGACAAAGGGGAAATTAATATTCAAGGCAAGCTGCAACTAATTACAAAGGAACGCTGCAAAGCTTTTTAAATTGTGCTTTCTCTCTGCCTTGGAATCCTCAAGTAATGCTCAATTTGCTGGGTAGGGAAAGTTATTCCAAATTGAGCATTTCAATCTCACAGAGGATAAATTATCCGTGCGCACATTATCCCGGCTGGCAGATTAAAGGGCTATGATAAGTGTCGATCCACCTAGAATATCATGAGGTTTGTAAAAAGTCAATAGAGATGCTTTTTCACCTGTCAAATGGGTTTTGCCTCCGCACTTTGAGAAAGTGCATTAAAAATACTAAGACCTGCTGCAGGGCCTGCCTGTGCTGTGCTGCACGAGCTCCCGAGCCCACGCGCTTTCCTTTTAGGCGAAGCTGCGGCAGTTTCCTGCTACTGTTCTTCTCAACAAAGGACCGGTGGGCACGGGGCCCATGTCCTCTGCACGCAGGCCCCGACAGACAGGCGAGGAGTTGTAGGTATTCACTGCCCCACCTGGGCTGGGAGTAGAACCCTTCTCAGAAATCTCAAGGTTGCTTTAAAATTCTTCCTTAATGCTCAGTGCTCTCTGTCACAATTTCAAATAGTGACTCAGCCCAGCAGAAGGTATTTTTTCTGCAGGTGATATATTTACATATGAGGAAGGACAGCACTCCGACTCAAATTATATTGCCTGATCCAGCATCGTGCCAGATAGTGGAATTGCAAATGACAAGGTTGAGAATTACTTGAAGGCATTTCCCCTTTGCGGTTTCACTCCTCTTGCTCCCATCACTCGTTCTGTTTTCTTGGGTCTCAGTTTCTGAAGCAGCGTCACGGTTAAGGGTTGTTCTCTGGACTCCCGGCACTGCGACTTCCCAGGGTATGCCACCGTGGGCAGGTTTATTTACCCCTTATAGATGGAGTCAATGTGAAGAGTAAATGAATCAACACAGAGAAAGTCAAACACTGCCTGGCACATAGCAAGTGCTCAATAACATCATCTCTGTTGTTCTATAGTGAGTACCTATGACAGGTAAGAGATGCCACCAAGAGAGCTACGATTACACCTGGGCGTCTCCTTCCTGCACACCCACGGGGTGGGGGTAAGGCCTAGACAGATCCTCCCTGCGAGATAAAGGAGCAGCGGTTTCTGGCCTGCCTCAAAGTGAGCCTACAGCTGAATCCCGTCACATGGTGACATGCCAGGACCTGGAGGCTTATGTATTCCGTTGCTACAACGTTCCAGGGACAGGCTAAAATGCTGAGATTCAGAAGGGATCAGCAGTGGTTCCTGAAGCCCTGGGATTAATAAAAGGCACTGCTGTCGGACCTTCTAACTGGTGGCTGTTTGAGAGGACTTGACATTTGCACCACGTACTCTATAGTCCCTTGTAACATAAACAGGCCCCAAGCTGTCTTAAGGAATGTTTAAGGAATACTGATTGTGGCGGACAGTTGTCTTATATCTATTCCCACAATTCCCATCAGCTGGATTCCGATTTTCCTGTGGGGATGCCATCCATTCCCCATGCTCTGTGACTCAGTTTGGTGGGACTGGGGCTACTACTCCAGCCAGGAGTCTTGACTGGCCCCAGCGAGTCAGCATCACACACTCTTCAAGCCGAGAGGGGAGCCACACGACCCAGTCTGGAATAAAATCAAGAGAGCTACTCAGAGGACTGTGACAGAAGCTACTAGAAAAGACTGATTCTCTCCTAGTCTGTGGACTGTTAGGATGTGCAGCATGGAGCTGCCATCATCATTCAGCAAATGTGATTCAGCAAGGGGCTCAGTGCCAATGGTGCTCTTTGAGCAGCCGGCAACCCTCACCTGAGCTTCATATTATTGTTTGAGTTAGGTTTTTCTGTCGTTTGCAACCCAAAAAATCCTGGCTGATGTGCTGGCCAGGCTTCTTTCTATGTCCGGGTCACTAGTGCCTTTTGCAACATCCACTGCCAGAGCCAAGTAGACGCAGGTGTCCTGTCCCCAAACTGAGACACTGTTGCTGATCGATACAGCATAGTGCGTGCAGAGACCATCTGGGTATGAGTACATGAGAACACTGGTGTTGGGTTTGGGTTCAAATAATATTTCTGTTTGGGACAAACTTCTCAGAAAACAAGGAGAATATTACTGCCATCCATACTGGCCTTTGCATGAAAAATAAGCCAGTTTTTATGAGTAGAACTTAAAAAAGATTCTTTAACTAGCACCATTCCCAGTCCTGCCTGAACCCAGCTAAACTGTAAGAAAGTTAGTTTCCCCCTTCAATCTTGTTCTCTCTAATCCTATTCTAAAGAAAAATCCTACTTTTTAATGCATCATGGGTTAGCAAATAGACTTGGATCTTTTTCTCTCTCTCACTCCTAAATTCACACTATTTTGACTGAAAAGAACTCTATGACCACTCTCTAAAATTCTCTGTGACTTAGGGATGGCTTTCCCTGAATGACCTAGTGACATAACAGGAAGCAACTGACAGGTGTCAGACTGGCTGGCAGTTAGACTGTGCAGAGGTCCCCAACCGGCAAGGTGTAACTCAGACAGGGCCTCACTGCCCGCTGATTTCCCCCAGGGCTGCACTTACGTTCGGATGGTCAGGACTGCAGCTACATTAGTGAACAGTGGTCGCCATGCTGAAATTAACCACTTTAGCTAAAGTGTGTGTTAATTATGGGTATGCAAGCAGTCAATAAAAGGTTAATGCAAAAGTCAAAGGATAAATTTCTTCCCTTATTGCATCACTTCACAGACTAAATGACTAACATTATACTTTGTGTTTTTAATCAATAGGTTTTACAGTAATGTGCCGGCCATTGATTTTAAGAAAACATATACGGTCTTCCTCCTTGTCCCTAAATTTTGCAACAAATAAAGAAGGACAGGTAATATTTCCATTACTCTTGATGAAATGATAATAACAGATTTCAGGAGAAACGGTTTCTGCTAAAGCATTCATCAGGAGAAGCAAGCGTACACACGCAGAGACCAGGACGCAATGGAGAGATGCAGAGACCAGGACGCGATGGAGAAATGCGTAGCCTCACCCAGGACCGGCCACCGCAGACCACAGAGAAATGAAACCCTGCGAGGGAATTCACTGAGGGGAAAGAGCAATTCCTGAATGAAATAACAATTGCAGTTTGTACCTTGTTAAGTGTCCCAGAGAATTGTGATTCACGGCAGTTTTGTACTTTTATAACAACCTGGGATAGATGGCAGAGGGAGGTGGTGGATCCCCATTTTGACTGAGGCTGACTCCATGGTGAGGAGGGAGCCGGGGCTCGGGCAGACTCCTGGCCATCTGCCTGGCCATACGTTTTACTACACTCCATCTTTTTTATGGATTTCCATTTGGACCAGAGTGGATCCCATCCATTGACTACTTAGCCATTCTTGTCAAATTTAGATACTCAGGATGTTCTAAACCATTTCAGGGGTAAGAAAGAAGTGAATGCTGTTTTCTAGTTTCTAGAAGGACTGTTAGTCTGGCAGATAAGTGAGAAGGCATTTTTCTTTTTTTTTTTTTTTCACTCAAATGACTTGAATGCTTTTATAGCACGAACATCTGTAGTCTATAGAAATAAAAGATACACATGCAGCTTCTATGGGCATAAACTATCTCTAATTATATTCACCGTGTGACCTTAAGAAAAATATCTCAACCTCTTGGTTTCCTCAACTGTGATACTGAAGTTCATGTTTTTGTGCTTCACTGGGTTGTACAATGATAAAATCAAATGATGTATATAAAAGCCCTCTAAAATATGAAAAGTACTACATACACGTACAATACTGCCTCAGTATCCCTTTTTGTATATGGTACCAGTCCTATTTTAAAAACACAGCTGCTTATCATGCAACATTGGCCAGAAGGGCTTGTACCACTCATGCACAAAAATGAAAGAAATCGCACTTCTAGAGACGACGGTAGCTTAACAGCCTCATCAGAAAATACCCAACAACTAAAAACACGTTCAGCTCCTCAAGTTACGGCTGCCTTCTGGAATTCTACTTTACGATAAGGAGATCTTGAGCTAATGTTAAACTGGGGTCCACTGGACTTCAGCCACCTCATAATGGATCCCCTCAAATAATATAAGCTGGTATCGACAGATAGAGGCCTCAGGTGGGAAACACCACTAACCTGTAAAACCCAACTGCTCAAATCGGCATGAATCAAGTGGGAGACAGAGATGGAAAGTGCCAGCAACCCCGTCACCGGCCTTCTCTTTGGAGGGAGCGTGAGACCACCAAGGACCCTAATTTCCTCTGCTCAGCTCAATGTCCTTGGGCCCATGACAGTCAAAGCATCTTGCCACATGGAGTGATTCCACTGTTAAAGGTAAGTACTGCCCACATAACATGGTACATAAATCCCTGGGAGTACTCGATGCACAAATGGAAGGGATTTTCATGTCTGATTTTGGCTCTCCAGGAGGTCTCCCTTAAATGCTATATTTAAAATCTAACCTGTGTACTTGGCGACCCCATTGTTCTGTCTCTCATCCTCTCTCTACGCTTTGCTCTGATCTGTTTTAGTCCGTGATAAAAAGAGTAGGGGTCCAGTTCATATCAATCTTACACTCAACATTCTAAATGCTTGGAAAAGAGAAAAATAAGTTAATGAGTTCATAATCTGCCTTCTGGGACTTTTGTTGCTGCTGTCATGGCACCGTGGGCAACTTTACAAATAAACAGCCACCTTGTCCTACTGACATCTGTTGTCATAGCCTGCTCTGACCAAAGGGGCTATGGGACATGGACCTGCCAATTCTGTGTAACTTGGTTTACCCACTGCAGGGCGACTGAGCAAAACCCAGTCCTCCATGGGTTTCAACAAAGGAACTTCAGCCTCTGTCCCACATGTGCACGTTCCCAGATCAGTAAGTGGGCACACGTCAGAGAGTGAGGAGAAGCCACACTTTTGTCCAGGGTTCAGCTTTTTGTAACATTAGCAGGTAGTGTTTTTGAAGCGTGACCCCTGAGAAGCTGGGCTTGACTTAACCTCTAGCTGTGTACAGCTCTACCTCTGGGAAGAAGCGGAGTCTAACGTAAGACAGCCTGTTCAGACGCTGTACAGACGCCAGCCGAGCCACAGATGCTTCCGAACACCAAGGACATGCAGCTGAGCCACAGGGACAACCAGCCTGTCTGAGAGCACTTCACTCCAACCAGCATGGCTGACTCTGCCGCCTGGATCTCAGTGAGCAATGAGCATGTTCTAGAGTAGGACCGTGGGTCTCCACCGTGCTGCTCACGGGGAGAGGGCGACAGTGCAGGCAGCGCCCGGCTGCTCCCAACCGCTTGTGTTGTATGCCATTTGTCTGGAACCTAAAGGGTATTCTCTGTGCGTGGTTTTCATAGTTCCCAATTCATCCCCTGTCTGACTTACACTTTCTCTGACCCATAATATTAGAAGTGCTACATAAGCTAATAACCATGGCTGTCAGTGCTAAGAGCTCCCCTGGCCTATGGCAAAGACTCTACCAAAGAAGGTGACCCGGGTGAGGCATACAGATGCATAGACAGGACCCGCAGGAGGTCAGGATATGAAGAAATAAGAGATGCAAGAGCCTCTTGCTGGGGTGGACGTCAGAGGCACTTTGGGGTCAGGGAACAGTTCAAAGCCACCTCAACTCTTTCTTCAGGGGCCCGGGGGTGGGGGAGATGCTGTACCCTTGTCCCCTCTCCTGCTAGTGTGTGCCCTCCAGCAGGCTCCTCCCCAACCCATGTGGTTATACCGTGTGACCCGCACCGCGTCCCCTCACTCCCATTCCCCTGAAAACTGCCTCTGCAAGTTTATCAGAGACTTTTGTTGGCATGGGAGATGCCGTAAAGACACTCCGTGTCATCCTTGTGCCCCTGCATGACATCTCCTCTCAGACCAAAGGAATAGTAATGATGCTGATAAGATCATTAAGAAGTGACGGGCACTGTATACATCTGTCTTTAAAATGGAAACTGAGGCCCAGAAGATTAGCCAAGGTTTCATAGCCACAAGGGAGAAAGTTGGGATTGGAAGCCAAAATGATCTGATTGCACCTCTCAAGCTCTTTTGTATTATCCCCAAACACAGACATCGAAAGACCATTTTGGGCCCTTGTTAAAAATGGAGTTTCCCAGCGGCACCTAGCTCCAAGTCTGACTCTCCAGTGGAGGATCCCGGGAATCTTAATTTTCATAAGTGACTCTCAGGATCCGGCCAGTCTGTGAATACACTGCACCATAGTAACCTGCCACAAAGAACCACAAGGATGCTGAAGGTGGACAGGGTCAGGGGACATCCAGGAGGGACGAACATTATATTCATCTCCAGAGGAAACTAGACTCTGGATTGGCTCTTGCAGACCTACAAGTTGGCCCCCTGAGCCACCGGTGACTTTCCAGGCCAGCACATAAATCTCTTCAAATCCTTCCCTGTACTTCAGGGACTCCGGCAGGCCCTTGGAGGCACTTAATATGTGAGACTGCTTGGCCCACCACTGGGGTGTAAACCCAGGAGGTGGAGGGTTGGGAATAATTTTATCCCCAGGTTCATTTGTCGGCTTGTCAATTCCATAATGATAGTGATGAATGGGCTACCTTGACAGCTGAACATTTAGGAGCTGCTGACCTTTGATCTCTGGTCACATGATAGGTTCACCTGAAACTCGCATGACTCCTACCTGCTCAAGGGTAACAATATAAAGGTCAAATGGGCTGGACGATTCTCTGTATCGGGTCGGAGGCAGCTTGGTTAGAAGCTTTAAGAGAGGCCGGGTTGGGTTCCCCGCACACAAAGCTATGGAACCACTGCAGAAATGTGCTCAACAAAAGATATACGATTTCAAAGCAGTCCAGAGTGGCTTTCCTTGCAAGGGAATAGAATGAACTCATTATTTTTAAAGGGCAACAATGAAAACAAACACTTTGGAGGAAAATGTATTCTGCCCAGTGACTCAGCCTTGGGAGGGAAGGCGTACGGGCCTATGACTTAATGAGTGATATTAATGCTGTACCTGCAACGTGGCAGAAGGTCCAATTTGATGCAATTACTGGAACAAAATCCCCACTGGGTAGTATCAAGCCCTCCTTTCAGCCATAGAATACGGTCTCTCCGCTGTCCTCTGTCAGCACAGAACCCCACAAAGGACCCTGATTGACAGAAGATAACCCTTTCCAAATCTCATGACTTCCCTGTTGCTTGAAACTTAAGTAAGTTTGCATGGGACAGTCTCAAACTTCAGAAAGATTCCAGAATAATTTATGATTAGAAATTTAAGGCAGCTGTGATTTTTTTAGATACACTACAGCATTTAAAAAAAACAGCAACATTTCTTCTTGCAAATCTTGCTTTTTGACTATTTGGTTAAAGTCCATTTACTCAGAATCAGGTAAGAGCAGTCACATAAGTAGTGCATACAATTATGAAAAGAAAATCTAAAAGGCCAGTGTCACTGGTTTCCAAAACCTAGAATCTTCATAACCTCTGGGAAAAAGCAGGCATTACAGAAAAATATGATTTACACAAAAAGCCTGGTTTTCTACAAAGGATTTTTTTTGCCTGCAAAGTCACAAACCGACAGACAGACTGCCAGTGGGTATAATCCACTCGTACTCCTGAGAGATGAGCAAAGCAAAGGACAATGGCTTACAGAATAAAAGGCCAGCTGTTCTGACTCTGGAATGCTCATTTGAGTTGTAAGCTGTGAAATAAATTTGAGTTGATAGTCCCTCCATCTGTTCACCTGTCAGTCTATTTCCACTGTACTGCTGTTTTTAGAAAGACTTCCATGTAACCTGCTTAATTGGTTTTTGGATGCCAAGAAACATCTCACAAGTTTATTTTAACCTTATTGGGAACATGAAGTTACTGGGCCCTCCTGGGTTTCTCTTAAGAATACTCAATACCAAGTCAAGAGCACTTATCGTGGAAAACTCAGTGGCACTCAATACCAGCAGTGCGAGGCAGTCCACATTCTGTATTAGAGGGAATATGGTGGGCCAAAATAAAAAAGCCAGTTTGCCAAGGATGTGCTAGTCTTTTGGAGAATGTATGCCTTGCATGGATTTCAAAGCTGGGCCAACGTCAAACTCTTCTAATGGTCCACGAGGTCCTGCGTGATCTGTCCCCTCCTTCCAAGTCCCACTGCTCACTCTGCTCTAGTCAGACCCACGCCAACAATACTCTTCATGGTGTCAGCACCTGCTGATTCTTTCACCTTGAAAACGCTTTCCTCAACATATCCACGTGGCTTGTCCTTGCTACTCCTCAGGTCACTGCTGTAACATAACCCAATTAGCGAGACCTTCCTTCACTGCTCAACTCAGGACAGCGACGTCTCCCCTCCTGCTCCCCAACCTGAGCAGTCCCGGTTTCCTTCCCTGTTCTATTGTTCCCCACAACACCCGACACCATTTGAGGGTGTGTGCGCACATGCGTGTGTGTGTGTGTGTGTGTGTGAGAGAGAGAGAGCGAGTGGGTGCATGCGCACTAAGCTCCCTGAAGGCAGATTTCTGTCTGTCCCACTCACTGACACACCCTCCAAGGCTAGAGCAGAGCTTGGCACACAGCAGCCGCCGCACATTCTATGGGAAGCACAAACGATTAAAAGCACCTCGAATCTGAATGCACCTCCTCCAAATGGCACTGATTTCCCTGCCACATGACACTACTAAAATGACTAAGCAGAAGTACGAGGCACGAGGGAGGGATAATAATATCATTATGACCAACTGACAAGTAGGATGGTACGTACGGTAGGAAGAACGCTGGTCTGAGAATTCTAGACTCAGTCTTGCCACAACTATACCCTGTGACCTTGGGCCAGATCTTGCCTTTCTGATCACTATTACTCAGACCTGTACAATGAGGTGTTAGGTTAGACCATCCCTAAGGTTCTTCCCATCTCTAAACGAAACTTGGGATTTTATATATAAACATTTGGTTTACCATATTCTGTTACAGCAGCATGCAAATGACTAAGATGGAAATTCTATATAAAAACACACTTATGTAAATGAAGATGATCTGCAGACCTTTTGGAAAGATGCACAGACAATCAGAGCTGACTCCTCCCACCTCTTTGCCCTAAAATCTCTGGCCGTGGACTTCTCAACACCAGAGCAGTACTGATTCTGCTATCTTGTGTGATCCCCACTATGAGGGTAGGAAAGAGGAGTTATCACGGTTTTGGAAATGAGGGAGAGGACAGGAGAGGATAGTGCAGGCCCGGGTCTTGGATTTGGTTCTAAGTGAGATGGGAACTGCTGGAGGGTTTTACACAGGACACTGATGTGACCTATGTCACAGCACTCTGCAGAAAGCCTCCAGGCTCCTTCAGGAACTGAGTCACCACACAAGCTCTACCTACACACAGGACTTGTTTGATGGAGACTCGTCTGTGGCCTCCCAAGCCACTCTCGCTCTGGGGCTGGGCGGAAGGGAAGGCTCAGACCTTATTGTCCTGATGGCTTTGATGCATGGCTTCCTTTGTACTGCTAATGCCAAAGCCGGCCTGTCCTCCCCATCCCCTCGTGTGTCTCTCCAGCACCCCACTCACGCCCAGGCTGAGCAGTTACTTTCCCCTTTGGTGCCGTGGATTCAGGCTGAGGAAGAAGGGTCATCCTATTCACCCAGAGCCACAGAACGCTGGACAGACCTTCTCAGTCGGTGCTGGCTTCACTTTTAAAATGACTTGGTGTGAATGAGTTTTTAAAGATTGCACTTCCACAGAGAGCAGGCCGAATTCTAAAATCCTCCAGCTAAAGTGTCCGCTGTGCTGCCGGCTATGCCACCGTTGAATCAGCCCCCGGAGCCTCAGAAGAGAAGGATGCGTTGCCGAAGACACTCGCCTTAGGGTTGCAACGTGGCCTTCAAACTTTAGGTTAACTGGGTGGATTTAAGAATTAATCATCACAACCACAGCTCTGCCTGCTGCCTATGTTTGGGGAGAAAGCCAGGCCATTACCTGTTTCTTATAGTCCTGTGCTGTCAACCAGCTGGTGCAAAGTGTCACCCTTCAGGGGTCTGAAAGTTTGGCCGGTGGTTCCTCCACTGTGTGGGGCTGACCTCATTCTCCCAGCACCAGTGTTTACTGTGCAGTGACCTTGGGAAGGACACTTAAGCAGCAGCGTTTTCTCATCTGTCAAGTGGAGACAGCAGCAGAGACTTGGAGTCACATGTGTAAACACTCAAGTGTGGAACAGTACAGACCACCTCATGTCAAAGCCCCCTGGCTCTAGGAAGAAGGCCTTTCCAGCAGGAAAAATGAGTGAGGCCATGTCCTTGCCACATGCCGCAGAGATGGGATGAGGCAGGGTGGGGTGGAGGACGAGAGTGGCTCTTTGTAGGAAAGACACCCTTAGGCCCTCACTGCGGCTCCCAGGTGCCTTCTCATTTGCCAAAATTCAGAAGGTCATAAGGAATCAAAGGACGACATCTGCTTGTGCAGAATGTCATTATAGAGGAGTCTGGGAACGGGAGGCCTGTTACAAGTCACCTTTCCAGCTCCTGAAAACAGGCCGATTAGTGGAGAAGTTCGGCTCCTCACTGAGTGTTACAGGAGTGGGGTCAGCTGGGAACGCGCCAGGGCTCGGCGAGGAGTCAGGACAGCACAGCAAGGACGTGATTAGCTGCTGTAACCTCCCGCCCCGTGCCTGGCCTGCCAGGGAGCCAGGTTTCTCCGCAGACTGCTAAGTTAGAATTTACACTTTTTGGAGGAACAGTTCTGCAGCCGAGACCACCTGGGAGTTGGCACAGAATACTTTACTGAGGGTCCATTATGCTTTCTTTGCAGAGATAGCTGATAGGTGAGCTCAGGAGAGACTTGGGAGAACTTGCTCTTCCTAATTTAAATTGCTCTTTCGAGCTAGAGATGGACTTGCAAAGGTCTTAGTGCCCAACAGCACCCACCGGGAAGTTCCAAGGCCAAGGTGTTAACGTGAGTGCCGCCTGTGTGGCTGGAATGGAGCGGTACCAGGATGGTGTCCCCTCCACAACCAGCTCTTGTTTTGGCTTTATAACTAATGCCAGAAAACCTACCATTAATTCACTTACCCCCTTCCCCCACACAAGTGTATGGGGAGAAGAGAGGGAAAGTTATTTTAAAATGCAACTTCTTCTAAAGAGGATATTTTAAGTCACCCCTAAGATAGATCATCGCTGCCTCCTGCTATGATGGAGAAGGCTGAGAGCTCTGCATTCCCCGGGGTGAGAAGTGGAGGGAAACGTCTCTACGGTTTCACCTGGGCCGACCACGTGAACAGCCTTCTGGGAGAGATCCGTTCAGAAGGCCAGCAAATAAAGACTAGAAGCAATTTAATTGGTTCCAAGTTAATGTCCTTTTCCAGTTGGTCTCATGGAAGCGCCTGGGAGTTATGGTCACTAACTTAAAATGATTTATAAAGTTCTTTCCCAGGAGAAAGGTCTTTGGGCAGGCAGCGAGTGAGTCTGTGAATTATTTCTCTGCAGTGGGTACAGCGTGAGGAGGAAGGAACAGGTTTAGCTGTAAAGAATCTGAAGCTCTCCCCTCAAAGGGAAGGCATTCTCATTTTTTAGCAAGGTAATTTTTGACAGCCATGGCTTCCTCTCTTGTAGACTTTACATTTAGTAGAACCTCTGTTCTTGGGAACTAATCTTACCTCCCACACTCTCAGTTTAATGGCCAGGTTGACAGTTGCCACATGCTGTGGCAAAGTCAGGAGACCAGAACCCAGGTCTTGGGATCCTTAGTTCAGTGAGGGCTTACTACGTTTTTCTTTCTTGATGTGGTCATTGCTAATTGCTAACATCTTCTAAGGATTTACCTTGTGTCAGATGGCATTGTAAGCGCTTGCCTCCTGTAGTCCTAACAGCCCTACAAGGTGGGTATGATCATTACCCCCATAGCACAGATGGGGAACACTGAGGCACGGAGCAGTGGTGTTATCTGTCCAAGCTCTCAGAGATCTTGAGTGATCTAGCCTGAAGATGAACCCAGGCAGTCTGATCTCAGAGCCCAGACTTCAAACCACTACCCGTAATATTATAGAGACACTGTACACCCAGTTTTAAATCTAATGAGGTAGAGGGATTCATCATGAAAAAGCACGATTGTCCCACTCTAGTCCCTCCTGTCTCCAGCTTTGGTAGTTACTTTCTGTAAGTCTAATATGCACGTACTGACTGCTATTTCTTGATGTACCAAGTTCAGATATTACCTGTGTGCTTCCTGCAATATTACACTAGGAGTTGGCTCTTCATTGGTTCCTAGCCTCTAAACATGGCTCCGGTGGCCCATGCCTCCAGCGTTCAATCCTCTGCTGCATCTGGGCTGGTCCTCTCGCTGACTTGCTTTAATAACACATCACAACAGAGGTCATGTGACACTGGGCCTGTTCATTTAAAAAGCTGGGCAGTTTCTGCTTTTGTGCCCTCAGGAGTCTTGAGCCGCCATGTTAAGAAGTCGGGATACCTTGCAGGAAAGGCCTTTTGGAGAGGGAGCTGCCCAGCTGAGCTCCTGGCTGCAGTCACAGGCAAGGCCAGAAGAACCATCTCTCCAGCTGAGCCCTAGTCTACTCTCAAAAGGCCAGAATCTTATGTAAGAAATAGAAAACTGTGATTACTCATTGTTTTAACTAACTGATTCTTTATGTAACAATAACTGAAACAATGTTTTCAATATTTTTAGATCCTTCATTGGGTACTTTTGTGTCTTTGGATGATATGCTTAAATTCTGTATCTGGTTCTATAACACTTTTTCACTGTGGCAAAATACATACACAAAAATATGCCATCGTAATACTTTTTGTATACAATTCAGTAATGTAACCATCGCTGCTATCAATTTCTGGAACTTTCCCATCAGGCCAACTAGGAACTCTGTACCTATTAAGCAATAGCTCCCAATTTCCCCTTCCCTCAGCCCCTGGTAACCCCGAATCTACTTTCTGTCTCCATGAATTTATCTGTTCTAGATATTTAATGTCATATCCTATCATATCTGTCCTTTGGTTCTGGCTCGTCTCATACAGCATAGTATTTTCAAGGTTCATTCATGCTACAGTATTTATCATAATTTAATTGCTTTTAATGGCTGACTCATAGCCTACTGCAGGCGTCCTCAAACTACGGCCCACAGGCCACATGCAGCTGGCCTAGGACATTTATCTGGCCCGCTGGGTGTTTTTGCTGCTGCTGCCTGTCCTGCTTAGCAACCAACTCATCCCGGGGCCCCCAGTCCGGCCCTCCAACGGTCTGAGGACAGTGAACTGGCCCCCCTGTTTAAAAAGTTTGAGGACCCCTGGTCTATTGAACACATTTATCCATTCATCTGTTGATGGTTACTTGGGTTCTTTCTACCTTTAGGCTATTGTGAATAATGCTACAATGAACACTGGTATATAAGTATTTGAGTCTTTGTTTTCAATTCTTTTGTGTGGAATTAAGAGGACTGAAATTACTGGGTCATAAGGTAATTTTATGTTTAATTTTCTTTTTGTTTTGAGACAAGTTCTTGCTCTGTGGCTCATGCTAGAGTACAGTGGAGTGGTCATCGCTCACTGCAGCCTCCAACTCCTGGGCTCATGCAATCCTCCTGGCTCAACTTCCCAAATAGCTGGGCCTAGGCATATATCACCATACCTGGCCAAGCTGTTGTTGTTTTGGTTTGGTTTGGTTTTTTAAGAAAGGGTCCCACTATTGCCCACGTTGGTCTCTAACTCTTAAAGTGATAATCCTGCCTGGGCCTTCCAAAGTGTTAGGATTCTAGGTGTCAGCCACTATGTCCAGCTCTAAATTTAATTTTTTTGAGGACCCACCAAACTGTTCTCCCAAGGCACTACAGCATTCACATTCCCACCAGTGATGTTAGGAGAATTCCAATTTCTCTAGGTCCTCAACAACACTTATGATTTTCTGTTTTCTTTTTAAAAATTATATCTACTCTAGAGGGTGTGAAGTAGTTCCCACGCAGTTTTGATTTGCATTTTCCTAATGGCTAATGACGTTAAGCATATTTTTGTGTATTTATCTATATATCTTCTTTAGAGAAATGTCTAATTAAGTCCTTTGCTCATTTCTAAAAATTTTTTTTTGTCTTTTTGTTATTTAGTTTTAGGAGTTGATTACATATTCTGGATATTAAATCTTGGTCAGAAATGTGATTTGCAGTATTTTCTCCCATCCTGTAGGTTGCCTTTTCACTTTCTCAAGAATGTTTCTTGATCCACAAAATTTATAATTTTGACAAAGTCTAATTTATCTGTTTTTCCCTTATTCCACCAGCGTGATGGTATCTCTGGACTTCCCCTTTTGTAAGATGCAGACAAGAGCAGAGTGACAGGCTGCGCTGAGCACAGCATGAATGTGGACGGAGGGTCTCCAGTATCTCTTATCACCTGGAAGGGTCATTTCCGTATCTGTGCCTCTCTCGAGTTAGATGTTGGCTTTTACTAAAGCAAACCCTCTACTTGTTAATGCTATTAATCCCTCCCAAACCTAAAAGTAATTAGTGTGAACTGTTCTAAAAATATTCTAGAATCTGTAATTAAACTCAGATTGAAGTTTCCATTCTACACTTATACAAATGCGTAAGATTTGACTAAGTACATGATTTTGTCTATTAACCCAGAGGCGACTGGTGGGTATATAGCAGCACCTACCCAATTCCAGTTCAGAGGAATGACAGTGTCTGAGTTTCTAGTGAAAAACATTTCATGGCGTTTAGCCCTCAAACCTTCTGGCAAAATCTTCTGGTCCTTTACAAGAATTTCCTGCTTTCTCCTATTGGATTTGTAAGGCATTTGTATTGAAATGAGGGATGGTTTTCAAGGCCATGTACACATATACCGATTGGCAAACCACCCTTTATATCATCAGTGACACCTCTTTATAACATGGGTGTCAGTGAACAAGGCACACTCCACAGTCCCTCTCGTGTGGGAGAACGTTGTCAGAGGTTTCCCCGAGACGCAGCTAGAGCTCAGTGACACAGTCTGATCTGTATAACCCAGATCTGTGAAACAAGAAACTTGCCGTAAGGAAGTTTTCCTTTCTTAACAACCTTTACTTGGGCATTTTTGACAGTAGATTACTACTTTTTCCCTAATTAAAACCATTTAGTTCCCTGCCATGTTTAGAGTGTCTATGTATTTGTGGGGCACTTAAAATGCTAAATGTTTCCTATTTGTTTTTGTCTTTATCAGCAGAAAGGAAGAATGGCTTGGTAGAAAACATTTATGAAGTATGTTAGTTTACATCAAAGGTTGGTATATAAACATTCTCAAAATTGCATTTGCAAAAGCCAGAATGTTGCTAAGACAATTTCATGAACTGTCTCAGTTCCAAACAGATGATGTTGTTTTGCACAACTGCTTAGAGTTTGAAAAATTAGAAACAATCTTGATGTCTATCACTGCGGGAATGATACTAAACTACAGTATATCCATTCCACAGACTTCTCTAAGGCAAATAAATAAATAGATGGATTTATGTGTTCTAACATGAAAAGATTTCTAAACATAAGACATATCATTGAGTAGAATCACCAATCTGGGTATCAATTTGTACAGCACAGTAACCACATATGTGAAATAAACAAAGACAATTACGTCTCTATGTGCAGAAAGGAAGGTTTGAGACTGGAGGCAGTGGTCAAAGAGGACTTTATCTTTATTTATAAGGTTTTAATTTTTATGACGTAAATGTATTGTGCATTACTTCTGTAATTAAAAATAGAGATGCTAACAGTGGTGGTGAATAAAACTAAATACCTTAGCTGGAGATGGGAAGCAGTTGTTAAAGATTATAAAAGCCCTCAGTTCTAATTTCCTCTCTACCAATCAAAATTCTGGGAACTCAGCAAGAAGTACATTCTTGGCTTGGTCAATATAGGGCTTTGAAGTCAACTAGGTAAAACAATTCCTGTGCACCGCACGTAAGAATGGAACTACAGTGTTCCTTGCTGTTTTGGTGAAGGTGGGTTGTTTGAAGACTGGAGTGGAGAAAGGGAGTTCTTTGATGGCCTATCTCACCTTCCCCAAACTCCTGCCATCCCAGTGAAACTGCAGAAGAGAGAACGTAAAGGACCGGTTACTCTGCATATTTTAAACACCTAAAGCTTCAGAACACTTTTTCCCCATAGACACGCCTGTTAAGAAAAACTGTCAAAGCAAGGAAGATGCAAAGTAGAAACAGATGTTTTTCTAGAAACCAAAAATGCTCTCAGGAATGGTTTCAGGTATTCATGTTTGTTTTCTAAGTCACTGTGCTAACCACCTTTTCTGGTCCACCGTTCAGCCCCTGGCAAGTTTCCCGCACCCCTCTGGGCACCCGTGCTCCAACAGGGTCTGGTCATGGCCGCCCAAGGCCTGAATGGGGGGAAGCCAGGGGCTCTTGGTCTCCCCATTCAGGCTCAGGGCACCCACCACAGAGGCCTGAGCGAGGCCAAGGGAAGGCAATGGCATTTCACTCCCTGGCTGGCTGAGTTTGTTTTTCCTTTCTCGGAAGGGCGGCCCACGGGAATCCTCTGGGAGGTGGAGGGTCTTGGAACACAAGCTCTCACGCTTCAGTTCACGACCCTTCCCCTCAGCCTTTTCTTTTAGGCACCTTAGTTGCTAAAGGCATTTAACTTTAATTCCATTTGACTTCAATTGTGTCCAAATTGCTGTAAGAAGGAAGAAGACAACAAGCTGTGAATATGAAGAGAGACAGAAAATCATTGGGAATCCTGCCTTTATGAATATTTGATGAAGAAAGGTTAGATCCATAGCTGGTAAATTATGAGAAATTATGTCCATCATGTGACTCTGTCAGCAAAGGTTAATACAAATGGGTTGGGACTTAGTTGGGATGACAACGCAGATTAAAAAAGATTTGTCCTGTCCTCACTGCAATTAGTTTTTCTCCTATTATTAGTGTAATAGAGTTGATCATCAGGATTACGGCAACAGAACAACTGCTCAGTGGAATCATTTTGCTTTTCAGACCATCCTGGCATTTTCACAATACATTTTTCATCTCTGCTAATCTTGCCCTTAATTGTGTGGCTGCTGGGGGCAGGATCCAATTATTAACTCTTTTGATCCTACGGTGCCCTTGCCATCAAGTACGCTGATTATATGCAGACTGAACAGGCAATCCTGTATTTTTCTGTAGTTGGATACATGGATTTGGTGGTTCATTTAGTGCAAGCAGAAAAATGGTTATTTTGCTCGAGTAACAGCGCTAGTCAAGTGTGAAATTGTATATAATTGTGTTATAGGATTCTGCCCAGGTTAAAGGGCTTCTTGGGTTTCCATTACGAACCTCATTTCTCAGGTGTTTATGATTTGTTTCAGACTTAAAAAAAATCTGAATTAGGCTTAATGTGCTCTGCCTGGAGGCCTTATTATTGTTAGTATTATTGTTATTATTTTGCAAAGCGGGGTAAAGTAGTCATCCTGCACTCCCTCTACCAAGATAGACTGGTGTCAGGCACAGTAAGCGGGATGCAGAACAAAGGGCACCAGGGACCCCAACAGCTGGAGGATAATTCATTCCAGTGCTAAGTTCAGATTTGCGAGGGCATCTTTACACTCTTTCAGTAAGGCTGAAGCGCCCAGAGAGTGAGGCCGGAGAGAGGGTGGGGTGAATAACAGACAACTAAACAAAGACCAGTCAGGAGGTATTTAGGTTTCTTACTATTCCAGACCAAGCAACTTGCAAACAAACTTCAATGCTTATTTGTCATCTCTCTGCTCCTCCACTGGTCCAGCCTACAGCCCCGCTTTGAGATCCACACGTTTGAATCATAAATAAGGTACAAGCCTAATCTAAGGCTTAAGGATCTACGGAGGGCATGTGAAGAAGAGAAAGATCCAGAGAAGGGAGTGTACTCACAATCAGTTAAAACAAAAATCTAAACACATGTATGCAATACATGCTAGTAAATCAGGAGACCGTAAAGGCCCAGTGCAGAAGACTAAAGTGTTTTCCAAATCTCAAGGCGAGACAAAAATGGATAACAAGGGAAGGGTTAAATATGACAGCCAAAAGAATAATTGGAATTGTCATGCCTGCAGCCATCTCCCTGTAGAAGTAGTGTCTCAGCAAGGCCCACTGAGAGTTCCTTCCAACAGAAGTGTACACTCTGCCCATACTTACAGTCATCTAAAAGTAGGAAATTTAACACATCAGGGAGCCTGCTGGATTATCAGATCAACTAATCAATAGCATTGACAGTATTTCCATCCTAAAAGCATGGGGGGCAGTAAGCAAGGCACCGAGGCAGACGGGATCTTTGCCAATACATTACCTTGGACCTTTGACTTCTGCCAAGGGCCCAAGAGGCACATGACTTTTCTATCCAAGATCTAGGATTTTCTGCCTAAATGATTTTGACCTGCTTGAGTTCAGTCAATTGCATCCTCCATCAGGAACTGGTACAGGGGACACAGGCACAAGGCACAGACCAGACTCACAGGCATGGGAAGCAGCGTGTCAGGTCAGGCCATTACCCCCTCGGAGCAGCCCTCCCCTCCGGACTCTGCAAATCTCAGCTGTGTGTGTGCAGCATCACTGGACTCAGAGGGATACAAATGGCTTCTCCATGTAGCTGGATGGCTCCTGAGACTGGAGCCACCTGAAGAGTTCTGTCCCCTCTCTGTGACCCACACCTGGTGGCTCTGAAAAGACATTTTGCCTACTCTCTACTCACTGAATTTAATGCTCCAGAAAGCAACAAGATTTCATCACTGAAGATGAAGCTAACTCAGAGAGACAAAGAGAACACGCTGTTTGTGTTCTCAAGTCCATGAGAGCATTTGGGGCAAGACAGAGCCTAACTCACAGACCCCCCACCATGTGCTCTTGGAACCTGGCTATCTCCCCAGTGGCTCTTGTGTAGTAGCCGTCGTATGGAGGTGGCCCCCAGACATCAGGACAAGCCCATCTCGAGACTGTCAAGGGCGGCTACCACATTTGTGGAGTGCCCACCACGGGCCGCTGTCAAGGGCAGCTACCAGCATCTGTGGAGTGCCCACCACGGGCCGCTGTCAAGGGCGGCTACCAACATCTATGGAGTGCCCACCACGGGCCGCTGTCAAGGGCAGCTGCCAGCATCTGTGGAGTGCCCACCACGGGCCGCTGTGCCTCATTTAATCACCTTTCTATACTCACTCAAAGTTTACTGACAAGGAAACGGAGGTTCAGAGAGGTTAAATAATGCGTTCAGGATACAGAGCCAGTATACAGTAAGCAGCCCTTATCTGAAATGCTTGGGACAAGACGAGTTTCTGATTGCAGATTTTCCCCGAGTCTGGAATGTTTGCATTATATTTACCAGTGGAGCATCCCTAATCTCAAATCTAAAGGGGTCCCTAGGGCATCGTTTCCTTTGAGTAGCTCGTTGGTACTCTAAACGGCCTGAATTACGGACCACTTTGGATTCTGGATGCTCAACTTGCACAAGACAAGACTGGCACTCCTATCCAGGTCCGCCAGGCTCCAAAGCACAACTTCCTGTAACACCCAGTGTTACTCAGCTTCCACCAGAGGAACAAAAGACAGTTCACCCCAGCAGCAAAGGCAAACAGACAAAATACAACGAACCCCGCCAAACCTTCCGAAATCCCAGAGACTAAGATGGCTAGACAGGTGGACAGGGGCATGCTTTGGAAGGAACACTGGTTTTGGTTTGGTTCTCAAATAAGCTGTACAATGGAAGGGGTGTGTGTGCGTGTAAAGATAGGATTTAAAGAGGTAAAATGCAGAACTTATTTGGAAAATAAGTGGATAATAAATGGATCCACTGTAACCCACGTCTGTACCAGTCATTGGGCTCTCTAACCATGACAAAGCCAAGGTTTTCTAAAACTGGCATATAATCGTAGTCTGCCTGACTGTGCTGTAACTATTTCAAGGACTATTAAATTAAACCCTGGAGACAGTTTCCCTTAAGATAAAGAGCATGCTTTTTATTGTGTCATCAAAGGAGACCAGAAAACCTGAAGCTTTTGGCTTTAAAGGCAACATAATGAGATCAGAGATTTTGCTTGCAAAGAAATTAACTTTCGGTTAATTAATGAAAGTAACTTTAAACAGCAGGCGTGTTGCCAACAACCAGGACACTATAATAAAATGGGGGGAGGGGAAATAATGGGCTGCTTTCAAGGGGCCAGGACTCAGCAGCCCAGAAAAGAAATTTGATGAGGATGCTGCTTGTAAATCTGATCTCAAATTCTTAAGATGAACAAATAATAGTCTTATCTGTAATAAAGTCTGCTACAAATGCTTTCTTTCCCCCCATAATTTTCTGTTCAATTTAGATAGAAGATTTAATTAGATGTTGGTGAAACACCAGTTATTTAATAAAACCCTTAATAAAAATCTAATCTATGGTACACAGAAACCACCGTAACATAATCACAATTTAAAAAATACATTTTAGAGTATTTACTTTTTACAATTAAGAAAATATATGTATGTGACGTGTTCTGTTTTCCACTCAAGAGGACCGCTCAGAAGGGAAAACCTCATTTTTAAAAAAGTCCCCAAAGAGTATCTTTATTTTCTCATAAAGTGTGTTTTTAAAGGTTTCCTTTCATTGGTTGCAATCAAAGGGGGGAGGGGCTCCTTGAACCTGAATGAAAGGAATGAAAAATGATCTCTGCTATCCCAAAGTTATTAAATTAAAATTTGCTTGCCATAAGAAACTGACTTTTAGAATTCTTAAAATTGTATGGAAGTGAAGTGTGCCCCCACCTCTGTAATTTTGCCATTACAGACAATCAGCAAAGCCTGAGGTGGTGGTAAGGACTCTTCTCTGTGTCTCTGGAGTATATAAATCCATAAGTAACAAAGAACGAGTGACCCATAACACAGATCAAGCGGTGTTAGGGACATTCTCACTCAACTCTGAATCTTCCGACACCTTAACCAAGGGCGGACTCTGGACCGGGCTCCTGAGCCCCGTGCCGCACTGCCACGGCATTTCTCAGTGCTCACGTTTTGCACACCCATCTTTGGTATTGGAGGGAATGTTGATTTCCACGTGAAGCTGCTTCTAAGTTCCCAGTTTCTGGAGCAAGATGCCGGTGGGATTGGGATGCAAACTCTTGAAACATCTGGTGATCTGCTTCTTAGGGATTTACTGGAGGGAGGTGACTAGCTTGGAGGAAGCAACGCCACCCTTGATTCAACAGCTCAAATTGAATTTCAAAAAAGCCTCCTTCCTTTACCTGACATCGTATAGTCCCCAGCCCCCTTCATGATTATTTAGGTAGAATAACCTGACTGAAGTGATTTCTCAGATGAGCAGGGTGGGGAGGGGGTTAACCAAGGTGGGAGAGCTACCTGCAGGGGCAGGGAGATGCGGCCGGAATCAGTCTGGTTTTCTGTGTCCCCACCGACCTGGCACCAAGACTCAAGTGCCTTTTGCATAAACCCACGGTGTCCTTGGCCAGGGCCATGTGGCATCTCTGTTGGCGTACAATTTGAGAAGGTCACTGTTTAATGCATCGAGATATTGTGATCATCCAGATTTAATCAGCAGAATGGGGTTCCAGTGGCTTTGACTGCATATAAATTTAAGTAACGGCCCCTCCTCTCATGAAGGAAGGGAAGTCCGAGACTCTGCCCATCTGTTCCGTGACGCTGCGCGTTCTGAGTTTCTGACGCGGGACCTCCTGCTACTCCTGTGCATGCCCTAAGCTCCAAACAAGGCCACAGTGTGTGGGGGACATGGAATGATTTATAGCACTTATTATTTTTGCTTTAAATCTGATTTTTTCTTTGGCTCCTGACACAGGACTTAGCATGGACTGAACGTGGCCCACGCTTATTTAGGTACACTGTGCACAAGATGAAGACCGTGGGGGCCTCGAGGCACGATGGGGTCACACGGCCACTCCAGAATGTGCCCCGAGCAGGTGTCAGAGAGGATTTCATGTCTGAGTCTGCCACACCAATACCTGCATGACAAGAAAAATTAAGGACCTGTTTTAGGGTTTGTGAGAACCATCTGAAATGATATCTAGTGCCCTTCTATGTGGGGGAGGAGGGGACTTGCACCCCAAGAGCCTCTCCTGTTTCTCTTTCCGGTGTGTGCCGACTTCTGTCCGTCACCTCTTTTCTCTCCCCTTCCAAGTTGGCTTCTTTGAAGCCTTGCCATGCCCAGGGACAAGAGATGCAACAACAAAAAAAAAAGTTGATGTGCTTCCAGGTCCAAAAAGCAAAAGGAGAAAAAAAAAAAGAATCCCGACCCTTTTATGGTATAAAACACAGAGGCAGACGCTGACGCTTTCTTAAATATTAACATTATAATGAGGAGACATGGCATTTTGTCCCACTTGTGGGTTTCACACAACATCCTGCCTTAACAGGATCTTTCGGAGCTCGTGACGCCTCCAAGCACGAGCTGTTCTTCCAGAGAGATGTTGACTTTTGTGGTCTGTTAAGCAAGCAACGCGTAAGTCAAAGTATCCTCTCCGAGGAGCAGACCGCTGACGCAAACGCTTCAGGCCAAATGCACACAAGTCGCTGCCTCTTCCCATGGGTTTTGTTAAAGAGAACTCTCCGTAACAGGACAACAGGAATGACAAATTTTGGTGTTGAAACAATTACCAATCAGGTAACAAAACCCACCTTATGTGTCTGTACAACTTTGGGTTGCTGGGGAAGCTTCCAAGGCTCTCAGGTATTGGGTCCTTTGAGCTGATGTTCAGGTAAACCGGCCTGTGGTTCCTCAATGAGCCAACAGAGTCCCCAGCCACTGGCAGCTTAGCCTGTTAAGACCCTGACCTTTGAGCTTTGAGGTTTAAGAGAGGCTTGGCCTGAAGTCCTGATTTTGTGGCTGGGACCATTATAAAACCTTGGGACTATGACAAAACCTTGCTAAGTTTCCTTACTTGTAAATGGGGACACCAACATCCATTTCACAGAGATGCTGTGAGGATTCAGTGAGATTGTGAATATGTCTGGTGCTTGGCAATGAGCTCCGTCAACAACAGCTATTATTAGTGGTATAATAACGAGTTGTGACTTTTTATGACAGTCATCCTATCACTGTCATTCTGGAATGACCCTATTTTTCTTATAAGTATGATTATTAGACCTTCCTTATATTCTAAAGCATGAAAACATTCCTTTAGCAGTCTCATGGAGACTCATGGTCTCACAGGCCCAACCTCACACTAGTTACAGGCTTTCGACCCCACGGTAGTCACTGGGTGGCATCTTCATGCTTTGCCCGTAGTAACTACCAGCAACAATACTCTGTCTGCTGTTGGGTTCAGTCCCTAACGCTAATGAAATTTATTTACCCATTCCCTTCTGTGGCTTCAGCCCTAGCTTCGCTCTGAGGCTGGTTCAGACTCAGAGAATGTAGGAAGACAGCAGCTCCACCCTGGGTTTGCCATCCCGCGCCTGTGTTACGTTATTACCATCGATTATCTCAGCAGGTGCTGACGTTACCGGGTATTCATAACCACCACCCCAGCTCCTAGGACATACTCTGCTCATGGGAGAGTTGAAGCAGATTATTTTTTATATATCTTCCTTCTCTACAACAAAACTATTTCAAATAGCGAACATATAATAATCAGTAATAATTATGTTTTTGATTTATTCTTTAGTTTTAAAACAATTATCAACAAAAGAATAGGTTTCAACCTATAAATGTTATTAACATCCAGCTAAACATTTTTATACAGAGAACTACAATTTTCCTTTACCAAATGAAAATATTATACTGAGTGGTTTGTAAACTATTTCTCACTTTTATTTAATTTTTTTAAAATCTCAAAATATTAAGAGGGTACAAGGGTTTTTGTTATATGGGTGAATTATCTAAGGTGAAGACAGGGCTTTTAGTGTGCCTGTCACCAGAACAGCATTCACTGTACCCCACGGGTAAGTGTTTATCCCTCCCCACCCCCCATTTTAGATTTTAAACAAAAATAAGAACTCCAAGTGTTCACATGGTGTGATGCTTTCCAACTGTCCTCCATCTTAATCACGTAAGTATTAATTTTGAATCTACTGTTCAGGTGCAGGGATATGTGGCCCCATGGTGGCTGGAGACCCAAACCACATCTGAAGCAAACTCAGACAATCCCAATGGCAATGAACTTACACTTGAGTGAGTGTCAAGAGCTCACTGATTAACTAGAATCTCTGAGTTACTGTCCACGTAGGATACGATGTTCATTCAAGGACATGTGACTCAAATGCGCTGATTTGGCACGTGCCTACACACACATAAGCAAATTCAGGAGAAACTCCACAAATTGTTTAGAATTTAGACCAACAGAAGCTTTTTTTTTTTAGGAAGGAGTATTTTATCATTGACATGGATCAGACTGACAGTGAGTGGATAACAAAAAAAAGGCAGACTGACTCTTAGTCTTATTGCTTTAAAAGTTTTCTACAGACCACGGCCCGCCCCGCGTTGCCAGCCTGAAGGTGAGTTGAGAGGACCTGCTCCCACCGCCCCACCCTTGGGATGTCACTCTCGTCAGAGCCAACCTCGTTACTAGGTTTCTGCTTTTCATTAGACATTTTGGTCTGGGTTCCTGACCCCTTTTGGCCCACAACTTGGGTATAAGCCTTTGATCTTCCCTCCCCAAGTCACTACTCTGGATTCCTGATCCAGCTGCCAGCCATCCTGGCCTCCGGACCTTGCTTCCTCTTCCTTCTGACTCAGCTTTCCTCACCAGCCTGCCCCTTGCTCTCTGCTGTGTTCAGCTCATGGTTCTTACCTCTCTGCATTTGATGATTTCTCTGAACATAAACACCTCCCTGCCCGACTAAGGGGATGTAAGAACCTTTCTTTCCCGTCTGGCCAAACCCTGGGCACAAACTCTACACCGTCCTACTGCTGCCCAAATCTCAAAGTGGCAATCATATGGCAAGCTTCACTTGATGTCAGCAGCTTGGTGGGGATATGTACAGGCAGGAATACTGAGCCCTAAGTGTCCCTCGCAGTGATCCTGGGGGCAGCTGCCCAGGGAGGACACACGTGGCACCACAGTGGTGGAGACGAACTGCGGCCAAGGCTTCCCAACACCAGCTAAAAAAGGTAACTGTGGGGACTGCGCTTGGGCTGGGGTTTAATGCTTCATTTAACTCCACACTGTGTTTATTTGGCTCCCAAAGGCAGCCTTGGGATCTCTGACGTCCATTTCTTGGGACAGTATATTGCCTGACAGAATTTACGGCCTCTGGTTCTGAGCTGTCAATAAAATCCCCAGGCCACGTGAGGTCCTTCTCCGGTACAGTCTAATATAGAATGCTTATCTTATTCTGGCACAACATCAGCTGTTAATATCCCACTAAATCTGCACATCAATCCATGATTCTTCGTATTTCTTTGGGAGATAGCCTGGAGTTCCTTTATATATGACAGTGAGATGCTCATTAACTTGGCCAGTTAATCACATGTGCCCAACAGTCACACAGGCCAGTTAACGGAAGTTGTTTTCCTCTTCCTTTGCTGAAAATTTTGATCCAATATTCTAAGAAACAAGAACTTCCAAAAAGAGTGGTGGTCATACCACATCACTTGGGAAAGTTACGCCAGAGGTTCAGTATTTAATTCTAAACCCTAACCATCCATTACTAACATAGGTGCCTTTATTTGTGTGCAGAAGGAATAATGACCCTGGCCTTTCATTTATTTTCGAATGAAATAATACAGGGAAGTATTTTAAGGTTGGCTCCGGTAGGCTAAGATAACGATTGTATCTTGTTTATTTACTTTCTAAAATCTAGCAAGGTATTAGTATCTAATCATGTATGCTGCTCAGCCTTACATGATAATTTCTATTTATATATGTGCATAGAAATTATGTGCATATGTATAATTTCTATATACATATTATGTATATGTTATGTACATAGAAATTATGTATATCAATTATACATATATTATATACACATGTAATCCATGGGTACATATATACATACATATGCACGAACACACAAACACGTGTGTATACAAAACGCAAAAGACGATCTGACTGTCAAAGGCAGTGTCAATGAAGGAGGCATATCAATGTGTTTAAAGAACAGTGTTCAAATGATTTTCTCCCATTCTTTTCCCCACATACTTGCTGCGTGGAATCCCAATGCTGCCCGTTTCTGCACAGCTATTATATGTTTCTAGAATGCTGCTCTGAAAAAGTGACTCCTTTCTTCTCATGAGGAGGAGAGAGGCAGGTTAATCATCTATTGACTCCTCAGGCTTATTACTGGCACAAAGCTCTGGCTTCGCTAAATTTCTTCTTTTTAGTTACCTAACAAACATACAGCACCAGGAGGTGCAGCTAAAGATCGAAAGATTAAGCTTTGTCACTCAAATGATAATTAAAAAGAGTATTTTAAACACACTGTAAATATACACAAGCCATCATAAAATCATCAAAACCCTGCCAGAGCTCACCACCTCCAGAGTCTATAGATCATCAGGGAGAAGGATATTGATGTTAAGTCCTGCTTGTCTTGGAAGATTGTCATTAACCATCCCCAGCCTGCACTCAGGCAGCCACCTGAGCTAGGAGAGGACAGGGAAGCTGGCCTCATACATTCTGGTGGCAGATTAGTGGGATTTGGGATGAGGACTTTAATATGCATTTAATTGTGATCCTATTCTATTCAACGTCAAGGTTTTTTAAAGTATATTATTCTAAGAATTATAAACAAAAGCAACAGAAGTCAAGATTCTATTGTCCTGCTTCAGAAAAAATAATTTCATATAAAGGACTTAGTAAAATAGATAAATTTCTTCTAGAAACGTCATTTATAACATGTCACAAAAAGACACAAGGCCATGTGTATTAGAAGCACGCAGTAACATCACCTTTCATAAAAAGAAAAGCTTGTCATCACAATCTTATTAGGATGTCATGCATTGTTAAGCTGGTAAAATATTTCTGTATATTCCAATTAGTGCAACTATTTACTGGCACAGACATTACAGAGAAAACTATCTTCTTCTTAAAATGTCCTTTCCACTGGGAATTCATCCTTTGTCTGACAATGCAGAGAATGTTATTTAGAGATTTTAATTGCTCAGTTGATCTGTGGCTGGATCTCAATAATCAAAACAATAAAATTGTTGGTTTTCTTTTTTTCTTGACAACTGTAATAAAATGCTGGAAGTATCCTGGGACAGTTAACCAGAGCGGGATTGACGCCGTCAGATTCTTTTTCATATATCTTTTTTATGAGAGGCAAACGAGCCATTTTTAAAAGTAAAAAGTACATTAATAATATTGCCATTGTCAACCGATATTCCAAATATAAGTTCACGTCTACAAGAAAAAAATCCAATCTGATTATCTGTAACCATCTCATCTAATTATCTATGAAAAAGGGCTGCAATTCTTAATGAAAAAGAACAAATATCTTTAAATCAATTAGAAAAAGCCAAACATTCCAATAAAAGTGGGCAAACAACAGGAACAAATATTTCATAAAGGAAGAAATATAAAAAGCCATTGGAAGAAGTATGAAAATACTTCTTTCTTAATAGTAATAAAAAGAATGCAAATTAAATCAATGAGTTACTGTCCTGTTTCTCTACCTGTCTGAAACAGTTAATACACATGAGCATGTGTGTACACACACACACACACACACACACACACACACACACTCTCCTCCAGTGCTGCGGAAGCCTCCATAACTGGTTTGACCTTTTGCAAGAACATTTTGGCAATATGTGTCAGAAGCCTTAAAAATGTGCAAATCCTTTGACTCAGTAATGCAGTCTCTACAAATCTATTGTTAGGTAATAAGGAGTCACATGAAATTTTGAGACAAAGATACACATTCTAGCATTTTATGTGCTAGGAAAAAAACCCAGGAAACAACTTACATGTCCAACAGGAGGAGAAAAGTCAAATAAATTATAGCATATCTATACAAGGGAATTCTAGTTCCCATTAACAATCATGTTCCCAAGAAATAGTCAAAGCTAAGAAAAATGGCTCATGATGTATTAATGGCCAGTGAAAAGAGGCAAGTTATACAATATTATGATCCTAATTTTGCTTTAAAAAGTATATATGCATTGAAAAAAGACTAGGAGACAACACATTAAAATATTCATGGTGGTATCTCAAGGTGGCAGGATTACAAGAGGCTTTTCCTTTCTGTTTTATACTTCTCTGAATTTTCAAAAAAATGCTTTGAATTAGTATGAACTGTACGCTAATTTAAAACATGTTAACTGAAAAACCAAACTCAGAAATACTGAGCCTTAAAATGTTTCCTATCATATTTTCTACGTCATTTTAGATTCGCTTACCCACTTAGATCTAAATGTTTCTTCTTTTTTTGGAGAAGAGTTTGGAAATACCTTCACAATGATGAATTTCACTGGAATCAGGCATTTAAAAAAGTTTGCAAGGGTGGAACCGGCAGTTAGGAAGATCAACACAGGCCCAAGAAAACAGTTTTATTACACGGTGCTAAACCCAGTGACACCCCAAACGTGACATCTGGTAGCAAGGGAAACTAAACATTGGCGTTTCAGCAAACAAATGAGCTATTAACAGTAGCTGCTAGGAGAAACACAAACAACAAAGCAACTCTGAATTTGCACTCAGTTTTAAAATTCTACAAATGGGGAAATTCTTACTGTAAACACTCATGTTAAAAGGGAGAGTGAGGTTCTGACTTCCTTCCTCAGGGGCTACAAAGACTCAGGAGCCAGACGTGGTACTGAAAACCCACGCCAGGCTCGACCGTGAAGATGAAGACCGTTATGACCTTGCTTAGGTGAGATGTTTCAAAGTCTTAGAATTTACGGTACTCTACCAAGGGTGAGAAAGAAAGACTCTGTCTCACTAAAATAAAAGAGTAAAAATCAATTAATTTGCTTATAAAGAGTCAGAGAAGAGAGGTATCCCGTTCTCTAACTCAGTCTGGCTCCTGTCATTGCTCCCCTTTTCTGCTGAATTCCATTTGGGAAGGTGTCCTTGACCCTTGAGAAGGCCACCTTGGCTGTCCTACTGGAAGGATGGGAAGGTGGAAAGTACGTGGGAGGCCAAGGGAGGGCACCACGGTAATAGGACATGTATAAGAAGAGGGAAGGGGAATTTTGGGTAAACCAACAATTTTTGGTTCATGCCTTGAGCAATTCCTACGTGCTCAGCATTTCATCTCATCTGTGTGTCATCTCATTGGGTTTTGGCACATCCCAGAAGACCAAACTAAAAGCCTTATGACGTCCTTCTCTGCTCAAACTCCAACCAGGATAAAATTCTTTGTCACTGTTACTCTTAAGGAATATTTCAAAACACAAAAGTTTCAGAACTTGTCCAGCTACAAGATTTCTTCGTGTTGAAGATCAGGGGATGATTCAGACACATGTTCAGTGGCAGAAGGTAAAAAAAGGTGACCAGCTTGTCTTTTGGAATTGGTCAGGAGGAAGCTCCTTCAAAACAGGAAGCCCCCTGCGGTCCCTCCTAGTGACCCAGCCTTGTGAGGAAACTTACAGAAATGGGGAGAGGGGTGTAAAAGTAAAGCCTTAGGGAAAGGAGAACAGCCCACCTAGGAACTGTGCCTGGCACCTAGATGTCAGAGTCTGAAATGTTTCCAAGCTCAGTATTTTCAAATTCAGATGCAGAGCAGAATCCTTCCCCTCTCCCAAGTCAAGACTGCCAGTGCCCTGTACGGCTTGCTAAGTGGCTGCAGTATAAATCACTGGAAGGAATGCTTTATGCTTGGCCACCCCTCCAGCAGGAGACAACTGGCTCTCTCTGTGGTGTTCAGCGAGCCACCGCTGATGCCTCATTAGAACGCCAGGCACTCCTGCCAGCCTGGGCGCTGGATGCGAGCTGCCTGTGGTCCTGCATCTGCAGTCGTGACAGACGGCCGAGACTGCTGCCTTCCACTGAAGACCAAGTACATGATCCACTGCAGTTAATCAATAGGATAATGGAATGAATCAATAGGAAAGATTTTTAGAAGGTCTTAATTAAAGAAACACTTGCAGATACAAATGATGTCTTCAATCTATTGATAGTGCCAAGGTGAAGGGTTAAACACAAACAAAACCATCAACTTTATTTTGCCGGCATGCCTTCCGCCCGAGAGCAGCCCAGCAGCCTCCTGGCCCCAGGGTCGGCCCATTAATCAGTCCCTTGTCAATTGCATGGCCACACTGTATGGGAAAATAAGTCTATGATCAAAAATTTTAATTACTAAACAGCAGCTCAAAACAACAATGAAAAATAGACATAAATATTCTGCCTACATCTCCTCTGCCCCTAGAGTAGGGGCAGCACCCCCTGTAAAAAGTGGTTCTAGAGCAAAATCCATTTCTGAAGTGATGCAAAGAATTAGAATAATTAAAAAAAGCCTAAATTGATGGGTCCCATTTAGGCAGGAGAATTCTCCAGTGGGCCTTCTGCTCAAACATGTTACATCAATATTTTTGATTCCCCAGACGGTCCTGCAGTAGGTACTAGTTTAAAGAGACATCAATCTGTGATGTCAGCATTTATCTAATGAACCTTCAAAAATCAATGTTCAGGATGGCCTGTTACACGCGGGCACCCAATCTGTCCACTCTCTTAGCCTTGCTAGCTAAACCTAAAGCCATAATAACTGTCAACATGGACTCTAGTGGTCAGCCAGGATGGTTAGACCAGAGAGGCTGAGGTTGTATGATCAGTTTCCACCCAGAGAGCTCAGACGGTGCAGGAGCAAAGCGAGGAGGCCAGGACAGCCTCCCTGCCCTGGCCGCGGGCATCCTCACACGATGCTCTTCTGGCCCTCACTCCCCTTCAGAGCTCCCCTTCCTCTCACACAGTTCCCATTTCTTTTACGGTTGCCTGACAGGATTTTGGTCCCACTCCTGACAGCTATGGTAATATTCTGCTTTTTGGGTTACTCAGCTGGGACTCCCATTTAGCTCCACTCGACGGGAGGCCCGTGCTTAGTTCTCTCTTGTTACTGTTTATGCTCAACTCATCCTCCCCCTTCTGTTAACAGGGCTCCTTGACACTGATATCTTGACACCCTAACAGCCAGAAGAGAGGGCCTAACTTTGTTTCACTTCTTTTTGCCTCTTTAAAATAAATTGGCCTGTGCTGGCTGCCATGAGGCTGAGCTATTTCAGATGCATAACTTGGGGTGACAGCTATGCCATTTCCAATGCCAGTATTTGGCCTGCCTCATAATCTCTGCTTTTGCTTACTGTGGTTCTATCGCTTTTGACCGAAAGTCAGTCTTGAGAGCATGCGTGGAGCTTGGACAGTTGTAAGATGTGTTGTGCGGGCTGAATTAGTTGTTGTAGGAGTCCTGTCTGTCTCTCTGAACACAAGCTTTCAGCCGCCCTGTTGCCGAGTTTGAGTCCAATTAAACTACAATGAAAGGTACCATGATTTCATTTGCTTGGATTGTCACATTTCAGAAGTTCAGTAGCCTGCAAAATGCTCACTGTCTCTCATTAAGCAGGTTCCAGTAACTGTGTAAAGTCTCTAATTTAGCTGCTTTTTATATTCTGCTTTCAGCCTGAAGATGGCTGCCTGCAGGGAAGAATCTCGTGCCATCACGGGATTAGAAGGTGTTTCTGACCCTACCCATGAAAAATGCTTGAGAACAGCAAAACTGACTCTATGACAAAAATGAGATGATATTGTAAGGATTCCTGTTAGGTTTCCAGTATTTTTCTGGAATAATGGTTGCTTTGGATAGAAGGTAGGGGAGTGTGTGTGTTTGAGGAAGAGGCATATTCTATGCTAGAAAATTATCAGTATGGCGATCATATTTTTAGAACCATAAGGAACTATAAGGTTTTTCCCTGGTTATACACATTTATTTAAAATTTCTCAAAAAACCTACCAATACATTTCTATTTAGACATACTTTTAAAATGTATTGTCTTTAACCAAAGCATGCTATAGAAAATCAAGGTGTTCTGGGAAATCTGATATGTATAAGACAGTAGTTAGATCTCAACTGAGCCTCACTTAGGTTTTAGGAGGAAAAAAACGATCATTCCGTGTTTATGCTAATTCCCACTATGTCTCCGGTTTGAAGAGGAAATTGCTGTCTAGACACCAGTAATGGTAATTACCATGTATTGACTGTTTACTGGATGCCAGGCACAAAGTTAAGAGATTACATACACTATTATGTTCAATCCTCTCAACAACCCCTTCTCTAGATGAGGAGACCGAGGACACAGAGAAAGGTAAGTCAGCTACTCGAAGTCACAGATGGCAGGAAAAAGAACCACAGCTCAAATCCAGGCTTCTCTGATTCTACTTTGTACTTCTTGTTCATTGGCAAGGGCCAGCGCAATCGCCATGGGATTAGCAAAATGAAAACTGGCAGGGGCAAAGTGATGGGAGTGAGGTCTGTCCCGCATCCCATGTGGCAGAGATGAGCTCGGCCAGGGAGTCAAGTCAACCCAGGCTAATCAGGCGCTTTGGTGGACAAGGATCTTCTGGAGTTCTAATCCTTCTACTAATCGCTCCATTTTTAAAAGTGACACTTAGGAATATGTTTCTTTTTGCTAATCACAAAAGAAAAAATAGAAAATATAGACAAGCCCCAAGAAAAAACATAAATAACCCGCAAATTCTAACCACCCAGATTCAATTACTCTTGCCATAGCTGCTCTATTCTCCTACCCAGCCATGAAATGTACAATTTCTAGCACTCCTTGCTGGGTGTTTGGTGCTTTGATTGATGAATTTGCAAACTTCAACTTGATGTTCTGTCTTTCTTCCTATGGATAGAGGTGATCACAGTCACGGCATCAGGAAGGCCCTCTGTGAACGTTAAACCCCCTGATTCTTTTAAACATCGTGCCATCTCAACTGACTCTACAGGGACGAAACATGGAACTTTATTAGGCCCAGGTGGTGAGAACAGGTCCAGCTGGCTGAGAACGAAAGGTCAAAGAAGGCCCAGGTCTGGCTGAATGTGCCAAACCCCAAATCCCAGAAGCTTAAAATATAATCAGAGTTCCTCCTACCAAGCTCAGGGACGCACGGCTCTCATAGCATTCCTTTAAAAGAAAATGAAAGAAAAGGCCCGGCATAAAACTGAAGAATCGGTTTAATTATCTATGTGTAAAAAAATAATCATGATCAAAAAATGCTTTCATTTTCTTGGGTAATTTTTTGGAAACTTTACATGGCTGATATTCTGCTTGAAAGATGGAGCGATACTTCAGCCTGCAGCAGTCACGGGTTTACAGAACTGGGGCTGCTGCTCTTTGCCTGGGCCCAGGAAGGGTGTGATGAACGCAATCTGAAATCAATATCAGGGAACAGTTACTGCATCTCAATATTATTTGCCAAGATGGGCTGCTGGAAGGAGAGTGGGAGAAGAGAGAGATACGTCAATAGCTTTAACGAAGCATCCACAGCCATGCACAAAGGGAGGTCAAATAACTATCAGCCGACCAATCCCCACTGTAAGTAGTAAAAATGATAAAATCAATATTATTAAATAAAAAGTTAGCACTGCTATTGAACTCTCTCATGATCTTGGCAGCGTCTGGCTGAAAATGAAGAAGGCTATTTTCCAATCTCTTTGGGGGCAAATGTTTAGGATCATAAGCATTTGCAAAATGTGGGGGCACAGAGGTGTTTTTCACATATAAACTGAGCCATGGGAACCTCAAGACAATGGGACCAGGTAACTATTACTTTGCTAGGAAACAATGATCCTTCCTGCTCCTGGGAGGATGTACATCCTGGGCCACTGAGGGCTGCATCTTTTAGAGCTGGATTTCGCCCCTCTGTCCTTCAAGGTGACAGAGGTTGAGCCAGCCCAGGGATCTCAAGGAAAAGAGAAAAGCCCTCTCCGCCGTCCTTTGAAATCTCTGAGATTTGGAAAGGCACCAGAGAAAACAAACAAACATGGGACAGAAATGAAAGAAAAAGAAAAGGAAAACAGGGAAATGAGAAAGAAAAAAGGGGAAGAAAACAAGGGCCTTTTACCAGCAGAGGATGACCTGTTCTTGTTAGCCCAGAGGACCGTGGGGAAGCTCCCCGGAGCCAAGGACGTGTTCTTTGCTGCTGGCGTTGGTTGGGTGGTTAATTGTGCAAGCCGAAGGTAGCACACAGGCAGGTATTGAAAAGATAAATTTAGAATAAAGATAGTCCAGCCAAAAATTCCTGTGAAAGCGGCAAGCTCCAGTTATAACTGGAGGAGGAAATTAAAAAAAAGAGAGAGAGAGAGAGGAACGTGTAAAACTGAGTGACAGCCCGTCAGGCAGCCTGGGTTGCGGCTCTGACCTGCATTGAAACACAGAGCTGCTTAGCCTTTTGAACACCTAAAGTTGGCTCGCTTGTTTGCATTTCATAGCAACTACTATAGAGAGTAAACAAGAACCTTTGGTGAATTATTTAGCATACAAATAAACCAGCAAAGAAGGCTAAGTAGGCCTATATGAACTAACTGGATTGAAATATTCATCTGTAAATAACCCTCCAATCTGGCGCTTTCCCGTACAAATACTACATGGGACATTAGGCACAACTAGCTTCCAGGGATATTTAGGCTCACTGGAGAGCAATTTTTATGTCTACTGGCATCTGTGGGTAGTGATATGGACTGACTGTTAATATAACCAACATAAAATTTATGTGAACGCTCACTGAAATAGCAGCACACTGTCAGACAGCTGGTGGCTGATGCGGGGCGCACGCGGATTTTATATGCGCTGCGTAAACTAACCTTTGCAATAAAGATTTAGCAGGTTTATTAGTTTAGGAAATCGCTATAATTAAGGATAATTCATAATGGCCGCTTATCCACTCTCCAGCAATAGCTAGCTTAATTTAGGCTCCATTTCTTTCAGCCATAAATAAGTGAGCTGCTATCTTCTGCACAGATGTGGCATTCAACCTGTTCATGTTGGCTGGTTTTTGCTTGTGTTTTAATCAAAAGCATTAGTAGATAAGACTGTAAAAAGCACAAGGTTTGAAATAAATTAACCAGAAATGCAGAGGCAAAGTTTTTAAAAAAAATCTTACCGTTCCCCCCACCCCTCAGCAAAATAAGTAACCTCTCTCTAGAGGTAAAAACAATGAAAAATAAATAATCTTTAAAATGTACTAAAGAAACTTCTGTTTACAAACCCAAGGAGAGGGAAAGTGACAGAGTAATAACACTAATGAAGGCCACAGGAATATGAGTGTGACCCTCTACAGCATTCCCACTTAACTGTGCGTGTCATTAAAGCCTGACCTTTGCAAACGCAGCACACTCGGCTGTGCACCGACTTCCCCAATGATCCAAGCCCCACTGCAGAGATGGGGGTTCCCAGTGTGGTCCTGCGCCTTCGGGGTTGGCTGGGAGGGATGGCAGCTTTTGCTCTCTGTCCCCACTGACAGGGACACCCTTCCTGTTGGTCCTTGACTGTACCCGATTCTCTCCTTCCAAACCTCCCCTCCATCTTTGTGTGACAGCCCCCGCACTTTGCGAACACTCACAGCATGAGTCAGCAAAGGGGGAGCAGTGCCAGCATCTGGGTCTGGACTGTCAGCATCTGCCGTGCCAAGGGGCTGGTGAGCACGGCCTGGGTGTAGGGCACTGCTAAGCCCGCCCTGGCCTGGTCTGAACAGCCAGCCAAAGCAGACGTTTCCCTTGCGGGGCTTCCCCCAGGGAGCTGCAGCCTGATTGACATGAGAATTTGGAATCATATTAAGGGTGAAGCTATACGGAGATTTAAGAGTAGCTTTGCTCTTGAGATTTTCATGATTGTGGAGTTAATCCTGGTGTAATGGAAAGGGTGTTGGTCTGAGAGTCAGAAGGTCTGGAATACATTCCAGCTGTGTCAGCGGCCGTGTTCCCCCCAAAACAGTCAGCCTCCCTGAGCTTTAGCCCCCCCGTTTGCAAACCAAGACCCTGTCACCTGTCCTGCCTACTCCATGGACCACGGGAAGGACCCAGGGAAACAAGGCCCACAGAGTTCTCCAGGACAGGAAAGACGCTGTGGTACGTTCCGGCCCAACCACACACAAGCGGTAACTCCCAGCTCCCAGCCTCCCCGGGGCAGAGCAATGTCCACCTCGCTGTGTCATGAGGATAAAGAGAAATACTGTGTGTAAAAGTGGTTAGTAAACTCTGAAGAGCTTGGCTGGGCAAGTTATGTGAACCAGGTAAGTTCCAAAGGTGCTGCTGGTCCATGGGGTTCAGATATACCAAAGTTCCCCAAAGTCATTGAGACAGAGGGGCGGAGAGGAGGACTCGGGGGAGGCTGTGGTAACCCCAACCTCTGATGGGCCCCAGGCCACGACTCCTATGAATGGGCTGGAAACAGCAGTTTTCAAAAATTGTATCTCATCACCAAAGTCACTTTTCTATTCCTGCGAAGGTAGAAAATGGCCCGGTTTCCTCTGTGCGTGGTTTCACCTGGTGAAGACAGGGAGAACCTGTTAGACTCTTTAGAAGAAATCTCTCTCCCCCGGCACGCTCACTGAGAAGTCAGGTATGGGGCTAAAACTGAGGAATTAGCATCCTTTGACACTTTGTATTGACAAATTCTGGTATTCAGTGTCCTGACCACCAAGCTGGCATACGCAGAAGAGTGGCAACTGAGTGCCCAAAGACAACAGGAATGACCATGACGAGTGTCAGCACGGCTCGGTTGTCCCTGGCTTCAGTGCCCTTTGCCTTGGTGTCTCACTGCCAGAGCCTGTTACAGCCAGGGAGATAGGCTGGGTAGGAGCTGGACAGCTTCCAGAAGCATCCTTGCAAACACAGGGTGTCTTTTCCTGCCTTAAAAGCCACCTCACTGGCATTCCATTGCTAGGGCCCTGAGAAGCAGGGTGACCTTAGCTCCCAAGTTAATAAAAACAGTCACAGAGTCCCCTTCAGCCGACTGAGCTCTGGTTACGTGGCATGCTTCCCTGTCACCCTGTGGTGGCAAGTGGCTCACCCTCTTTTTTAATTCATGTATAGGCCTATTTAATCAGGTGTGCCCTAGGAGATTTATATCCCATTACAAAAGTGTTCTTGGGAAAATAAAAATCTAATGCTGTGGGCTGTAAAATAACGCTGGATCACAGAATGAGGGTGCAAGTGGGGTCAGGCAGTGGCCCTCACCTTCCCCATCCCGGCATTCAGACTGAACGCATTAGCCCAAAATGAGGAACATATTTATCAGGAAAATCTTTTATTCTTTTAAAATAGAGTTTCCTTTAAGAGTCAAAGTTCACAGGAACATTTACCATTCTGGTGCACAAATTGACATCTTTAATAAGGCTTCTGGAAATTCAGAATTTAAATCATGGTTAGAATGATAGGGTCAAAACGTGTCAGACTAAGAACCTCGGGTCAAAGAAAAAATTGTTTTTATTACAGCTGAATTGTTTTACAATATTCTTAGCCTTCAAAATTATAAACTAAATTAAAGAATCTTAAAGCTAACAAACAGATCCCAGGGTTCCCTAAACAACTGTCTGGTTGCCAGGGCCTGCCTGGACAAGAGGATGAGTGATTAAATACGTAACACCCCAGTAGAAGCAGTAACAGTGACAGCAGCAGAGTACTTTAAGCCACATGCAGCCATTTTTGAGGAACCAGTTCCAGAAACAGAAGTATCCAACAACAATAAAATTAGCATAAGTATAGTTGAGCTCAATCAAATATATTTCCACCTATGATAAAGGAGATGGCAAAAATGACAAAGGAACAGGACAAAAGGACTTATGGGGGGGACACTTATTACTATAATTGTTTTCTTTTTTAAAAAATATTACATTAAAAAATAGTCAGAACAAGGACTTAATAGACAAGTCTTAGGATTCTGTAACCCCCACCTTACACTAGTGATTCTGCGGCTGTTAGAAGAGCTTGAATATTGATTGGCTTCTGTTCCCACTTGCTGCCAACCTTCACATAAGACACAGGACCCATCCTGTCTGAAACCCTCGCATCCTGATACTTACACTTATCTGTGGGAACAAAATTATTATTTTTGTGATTTTTTTTTTAAGATAGCTTTAAGTGGCTGCACAAACCCTCTAGGCTTCTGTCCAAATTGCGGACAGCGGCCCAGCCAGGTCTGACTCTCGTTACTCATGCTTACTCTTCACCTCAAACGCTTCCTAACTTTCTAGGAAGGTAACAGGACATAGTTAGGCATCCATGATCTCAAGAATAATTAAAACAAAAATGGTATCGTCTGAATAATAATAACAACGAATTTCAAAACGGGAAAAGGCCGTGATGGTCAGAGCTCAAGCTCAAGGGAGGGACAGAAGTTCCGGCCTTGAAATTTGTTTTTCAAATAATTCCCTTAGAATTTCTTTCCTTGAAGAAAAGCAGATTTCCAACCAGAAATAACCAACCTTTGCAGCCTAAAAGATAAATCCCAGGCCCTCTGCTTCTGCCTGCCCTCTGCCTGGTGCCACCGACATCAGCAGTTTAGCAGCAATATTTTGCTACCTTCATAACTTGGATTCATTTAATTTGCAGATGGGGACCCCTATTGGTGTGAGAAAAATTCCAAGGAAAATAGAAACTAAGCACAGCCTTCTTAACCAAATATGCCTGAACTTACCAATAAAAGACACAACATCCACAGTTCTCTTCATAAAGAAAAACACAGTGCTGAAATTCTTTCCTCCCACCTGCGTCAACACATACCCCCACCCAGGAAAGCCCACCCCTCCCCAGATGAGGCTCTGGAGTTAACCTCCTCACACGCCCTGCAGGGGCACGCGCGCGCGCGCACACAGGCACACACACACTTCATTCCGGCTGCCTGTGTCACCAGCGCTGCAGTCCGTCTCTCTGCTGACACATCTCCGTGTTGGGCAGGATTTCCAATCCTTCATGACTATCTATTTGTCACTGCAGGTGAGTGGTGGCACTCAGCCTGATCCCCAGCCACTTTCACAGTTACTTATCTGTCTTTATGGATTCATCCTGTGTGTCAAGCCAGCGCATAACAGCATTACTGTCAGGGTGACAAAACTGTCCCCAGAGTGCCACAAATGATTCTCTCTCCTTATGGCTGCTAGCAGGGGGAACACAGTGACACCACCTTGCCTCACTCATCTTTCTCTGGCCCTAGCCTGGTCCAGCATCTCCTCCTGCAGGTAGAGCCAGCTAATGATGGGTTTGGATTATCAAAAGCTTTCTGAGGTCTCTTAAAAATTACAAGAAAGAAAGGCGTGGGGCTAGAGTTAACTGCAGTGCCAAGCTCTTGTCACCTCTTCTTAGGGGAGGCACTGAAGAGTTTTGCCACCCATCACTGAGGAAGGCAGAGTGTGAGTGTTCCCTGCTCTTCACCTCCCAAGCCCTGTCACCTTCCCGCCCCTCCATGCGCACTTACAATACCTGGGTAAGGGGACGGAGAGGCTGTTAGCTGCTCAGCCTGTAAATCTGAACTGCAATGGCAAGCTGAGGTTTGAAGGTTGTCACTTTCAGAGCAGAAATATTAACTGGAACTAATAATAAATAAGAACTTCAAGGGTACTCTGGATTTGCCAAATGATTTGTAATCACTTTTTTTTGGTGAGTTGACTGCTTCAGAAATAACATCTCATTTCTTTTCTGGTTTTAAATGGAGCCCTGGTTCCATTTTTCCGCACAGGCTTCCTTCAAAGTGTAATTTTGACAGCAGTGCGGTGCCTGTGGCCATGTTCCTTGGAAGGCGGGTTTCCTGCCTTCCCTTTATTTTATTCCCACCACAACTGCAGGCCGAAATTGAGGCATCACTGGCAACGCTGAAATGTTATTGCCACCAGGAACCTGCTCGAGGAACCCACATTAAGACACGCTAGTCCTGGCTCGGGGACATCTCACTGGCCTTCCCTGAGTGACCTTCTAATGCCACTCAACAGCTTCACAGACCCTCCAAATGCAAGGTCAGCGGAGCAGAACTCGGCTCAGCAGGGAAGTCACGCTGCATCTGAGGGCTTCAGTGAGTGTTAGAAAAATGGATGGAAATAACAAGACACTCTACTCACCAGGTAAGGTCGGGGCCACGTCGAGTTGGAAGGCCTTGCTCGCCTTTAAAGGTCAAGAGAAACACAAGTACACGTCTGCGGCGGCGCGCGCACAGACACACGCACGTGCACGAACACGCACACACACGCACGCGCACGTACCCAGACTCCGCTTTGTCCATATCGTGATGAGCGCTCACTGAGTTTTTTAAAATAGGTTCAATCTGATTTCTGACACTGGAAAAACAAACCTAAAAGCAATTTAGAAAACACCTGCCCGTGAAGTCAGATGGCAAAATATCTAAAGCTTCTCGCGAAATCTGTGACCTCAGAGGCTGACATGGTTTGATGGGAAATCTAATGTAATAGGCTGCGAAAGCCAAGAGGCCTGTTGTCAGCAATGAAGTCTGAAAGTTAGCAGAATTAATAACACTGTACAATGGAAGAGCCCTCAAGGGACAGGCTGCAGAACCGGGGCAGTGGGGAAAAATGACTTTTGAAGTCATTTCACTATGACATTCTGTCATCACTGCTAAACGGAAATAAAAAATCCTCCCAATCACCGCATGTTTCTTTGTGTGTCCTTCCCTTATCTAATATAAAGTAATAACACCCCACCCAGGCCGGGAATGGACCCTCCAGGGATCCTGAGTGCTCCATTTTGAATCACTAAACGCAATAAGAATAAATGCAAGTGGGAGTCTGTTTAGCAGAGAGTGATGCCTGGTCTGTCGCCCATCGAAAGCCAATAAATCTCAATGCTTCAACCAGAGATGAAAATGGTTATCTCATCATTGCAGTGCCAGGGCAGACTTTTCTCTGAGCCAGAGTATTTTTATACATGATTTATGTCTGGGAAGGATAGTTATTTAGCAAAATGGCAGATAATGATGAATAGAAAGTAAATATGAAGAGCAGCTAGGGAGTGGTGCTTTGGTGCCGCAATAGAGCAAACAAAATACTTCCATAAAGTACATGCCACAGATAATTGCCATTACACTGAGACTAGCGGCCCTGTGTGGCTGGGAGAGACGTACAAACGAGCCCATCTGATTGAGCAAGCGATTGCATTTTGCTGCTCTAGAATACATGCCCCAGGAGTCTGCTAATTCTCCTTGAAAGCGTACTTTGTGTCTATGCGATTGCGGTTAAGAGCACAGGCTCTGAGCTACCCTGATTGGGTTCAAATCTGAGCATAACTTCTTAGTTGTTAGACACTAGGAAAGTTCCTTAACCTTTTTAAATCTTAGTTGCCCCAACTGAAAAATGGAGATAAGAGTATTGACCTCTTAGGTTTGCTGCAAGGACCAAAGGAGAAAGAGCTCACTGGGATGCTTGGCACAGAGTTAACCGGACGTAGACATGAGCCATCACTATTATTTTGGGGCTGGTCACCCCAAGAACTATTTATTACACCTTGATTTTGTCCAGTCGCCTTCATTCATTAAGTGAACCCAAAGTAAGATTTGGAAAGAGGAGGGTTAAAAGTGGGAAATGTGTAGTTTGCTGATTGGGTGGAGACCGACACTTACCCGGCCCATATTTTTTTTTCATCATTCCACTGTCACTATCCCTAATTCTATTCTCAAGGCATAAGAAATGGTCACATTATCAAGTTGGAAAAGAAGTAAGGAACAAAAGAAATTATTCATGGAGTTACAATGAAAAGGAAGTCTATTTTAAAAAGAAACAGAACTGAGTTTTTGGAGCCTTTGAATAAAAGATAAGTTGACTGCACACAGAATGTCAAAACGGAAGGGGAGATTTTTTTTAAACACTTTTTATTTTGTACCGAAGCATTCCACATGAGAAAAAAAAAAAGAAACTAATTATAGTTTTAAATGTCCAAAACGCCATGTCCACCAAAAGCCCGACGCTCATTAGTACTAGTAATTAACTTTACAACTGTCAACACAAACAGCACAGAGGCTGACAGATAGAGAGTGGCTCTGAGGGTGCTAATAAATCCGGAAATAACAACTTGACACACAGATGCACAAAGGATGCAGGTGATAAAGAAATGTTGACATCAAATCTAATTATCTTCGAAACGGCCAACTACAGCATGAGCCTCGGTAATGCACTGTTATTGCTGGTGATGGGCCCCACTGGAACGGCGCTAAACCACTGCCTACAACCGGGCTTTTACAGCCCCTTGTCAGAGCTGCTGAGGACAATATCAAACAGGAAATTATGAGTGCCATGACCCCTCCGAGTCAAAAATCCAGTGATGAATATGGGCTCAGCAAGGCATAGCAGATTACCCCCTCACGAGTTCTAAAGCTGGGATGATATATGACATTTTTATCAGGCACTTTCTCAGGAATGTCACCAAGAGGGAAAATAAAGGCCCTGCAAAGAGACGACTAGGTGAATTATGCAACTGTAATTGCCGATCATAACCTGATATGAGTTGAAATTGCTCTGTTTTCATATTGAGATAGCATAAAATTGTCGGGAAATGCAATGGCTCCTTAATGTGGGCTAGATGAGTCTAATATTCTGATCATTTTTCACTCGGCTGCAAGGTAAATCGAGCTTCCTTAACACAGCCACTGTGGCCCAGGGCAATCAAGGGGCCCGATTTTACACTTGAATTGAGCAAATATGTGTAAACCACGATTTTTCATATTTTCTGCATGCATAAGAAGATGAAACATCTTTATCATCTGTATTGTCTGGCTGAGCTTATACAAAATATTAGTTTATCTCTCCTACTTGGGTTCATTCCATAAGCGAGACGCATAGATCTGAAGGACAGGCAATATCCCATGTATGAAACAAGTCCATCTTTTATGCAGTCTTATTTCACAAGTTCTCCTATTTAAAACCACCACGCCACAACAGGAACAGACGGCAGCAGCATACAAAGGAAGAATTTCCTTCTTTTGAGGGAAGAGGGGGAAGGAAGCAAATAAAGGCCTAAAACGCAACCAGTGGTTCCACCGTCCTCCTGTTGGTGCACAGGAGGTGGGGAAAGGACAAACCATCTCTGGTGTCTCTTCTGGATTGTCTTCCTGACCCCACTGAATCAGTTATACCTGCAGAAGGGTGGCATCAGCCTTTTACTGCTCTCCCACTGTGGCCTGTGGCAAATGGAAAAAGAACGAGTCAGCTTTCTGCCTCCCTGGAGGCATCTCTGAGTCTGGGCGGGTCCTGCCTGTGTTATTGGGCTTATTTGGTGCCTGGCCCTGTTCCTTCCTCCTAAGCCCCATGCTCACGAGGTAGAGGGTCTAATCCCAGCAGAGCTGCGTCTTTACTGCAGAGTGAAGAGTCCCCTCCACTGTGCTCAGGCACTAAGTCAGCCACAGAGCACCACTGGTGTAAGGGCATGCTCTGTGTTGTCCAGAGGAGGATGCCCTGGAAATGGGTCTACCAGACAGCCAGCCCATGGGAGGCTCATGAGAGCAGCGTCCCTACAGAGATGTGTTCCGACCACTGATTTATCGCTAACCATCAATGCACAAGAGCTTCACTGGCTGAGGTCTTTGTCGTCTTAGCATTCCTCAGCAGTATTCTGTTGCTGGATATAGCTGGGCCCAGGGCATGACTCACATCTACCCACCATGTTCAGCCTCAAGCCACGGTGAAACTTGCATTTATACATCCGACAAGCGTATAAAGCATTAAAAGATGTTCTTTTTCTTTTATGCCTTTTTAAAAAATGATCAAACCATGTACTTCTTGTCAAGAGACCCCCTAAGGAATAGGGTGTCAACGACAGAGAGACCGGGGAGGAGGACAGACACTGACAGACTGGCCAGAGTCACAGCCACAGGCCGGGAATATGATAGTGCTGCCCAACCTGCTCCACGGGAGTCAGTGCAGTACGGAACAGTGCTAGACGAGGTTTGCTGGAACTGACTCAAGTGAAACTAAGCTAAGATACAGGTAGGAAGAAAGTGTCATCTGTAACACACTTGAATGTATAGGAACAGCATTCAGTAGATCCTTAATTAATAAGTAAATGAACTGATGACTGGTAACCGGCCAGTGTATTCATTATGTAATGCTTCCTAACAAATTACCCTGCCCCCACACAATTTTCCTTCTTTCTTTCTTTTTCCTTTTCTTTTTTCAAAAATTTTATTTGTTTTTTTTTAAATTACTCCAAAAATGAGCAGCTTAAAATAACAAACATTATTATCTCCCAATTTCTGTGGATCAGGAATTTGGGAGCTGGGTAGCTCTTATGTGTTCTGGGTCTCTTACACATACAAGAACACAAACTTTCAGCCGGGGCTGAAAGATACACTTGATCTGAGCTGGAAGATTCGCTTCCAAAGTCACTGACGGTTATGGCTGGTGGCTGGAGGCCTCAGTTCCTCACCATGAGGGCTCTCCCATGGGGCCGACTGAAGTGTGGCAACTGGCTTCCTCCTGAAGGAGTGGTCCAGACAGAAAGAGGTGATGAGTGGCCACAGTGCCTTTTACAACCTAGTTTTCTCCCCATGATTCAGTTCCTGAGAAGTGCATCACTAGGTCTAGCCCACCTAAAAGGGAGGAGATTATACAAGTCTGTGAACACCAGGCTGACCGCTACTGTGGGATTCTAACAGTTCCATTCAACCAGCATTTACTGGGTGCCTCTGTGTAACAGACCTCATGCAGGTGCTGGAGTACAGTGATGAGAGGAAAGCAAGGTATACAGCCCCCTGCCCCACAGAATCTAGTGTTAAACCACCAGGGCAGTGTCTTTCAAACTTTTTTTTATCTCCTGGCACACTTGAACCTACAGGTAAACTTCCACAGCATACTTAAGTTATGTTGATTAAAAAACAAAAAGAGCAAAAAAACCCCCCAATATACTTATTGTGCTTTGCACTTCTTTTGAAAATAATTTAATGATCTTTAAAAAGTTTTGTAGCACACCTAAGATCTTCTCATGGCACACGGATGTGCTGTGGTACATGGGTTGAAAATCACTGAACTGGAGGCGAGAGTGTTACTTAGCTACGGGAAAGGTGGGGGTGGGAATGTGGGAACTTTGGACAGTTAAACTGGAACCACTAGATAGACTGTGTTATTATGGATACCATTGTTATGCACGAGTCATTGTTTTGGCTTCTTCCCAAATAATTATACGTTGTCCTGAGGCAAGAATCAGAGATGGTTATCAGCTTCTTCTCTCCAATGAAGAACTTTAGGCCAGGAGGGCAAAGACTTCCTCAATTGAACAATAATAACTTTATATTAAAACACCTTCATTCGTCAGACAGGAAACAAGTCTCAGGTAGAGACAGAAAATCTGCTTTCTCAGCCACAAAGATATTCGTCTAATTACCAGATAATGGGGGACTGAATGCCCCCATAATCAATCCAAACCAAACAACACCAAAACAAAAACTTCCTGTGTGATTTAATTCACTTAATTTTTATTTTTAAAGTAACAGAAATATCTGAGTATAAGTTTTTTCGGTTTTCTTTTGTTTTTTTTTTTTTAATCCAAGAATCGACTTGTTTCTTCCTAGGGAATCTTTATTGAATTGCAACACACTCATTATTAAGAATTCTGATCAGAGGTAGACATGCAAAACACTCAGCCAGGGGATTAAGACTCTTTGTTAGTGTTTACGTTATCTGTTTTTAATTCCTATATATCCTTCCTTTATCTCAGTGTTTCAACACTAATTGCAAAACAGCCCTCACCCTTAGTAATGAGCCCCCAGACCTCCGTAGACCTCTATACATGGCTCGTTGCCATAGATAAGGCAGCTCCTCAGCAAGGCTGGGTATCTGGATCAAGGTCTGCTAAGGATTTTCTACTTTCTTTTGCTCATCTGGCTTTCCAGAGGCTAAACGAGCTCACTAAGTCATGTAGTTCAGGGTGATACGTATATCTTAGTCTGCTGAGAGGGTCTAAACTCAGCTGAGCCTAGTGAAATGAATACACTGTTTCTGCCTCTTCACCTCGAAACAGTGCAACGCTGAACTTCAGCATCCCAGAGCATCAGTTCTGCCTGGGACTGCGAGCAGAGCTGAGCCCAGACCGGGCCTGCCAGCCCAGTTAAAGGCAGCTAAAAAAAACATATCGTTATTACCTTTGGCCACTGATGGCGGTGGTCTGGTGTGAACTAACTGAAGCTAAATTAATCTTGTCCTAAAGATTTCGAGCCAGCATGACTCAACTCTCAGTCTCTTCCTCCCATGAATTTTCATGCTGCATTTTGGGTAAATAACGCTCCGAGTGGCGCGTGAATGACAGTGCGGCGCCAAAGAGAGAGACGAGTTCTTGCACCAGCGGCGCTGTTCAGCTGCCACTGACTTGTGTTTTATTGAGGAAGAGAGGAAGCAAGTCCTGCCTTTTCTTTCTTTTAGCCCCAATTTTCCACTCAGCTGTTCCCGTGATTACAAATATCTTCCACTTCTTTTTCATTACGGACTCACCTACATATGGAAATGGTCCCTATTTCATCTTCCTGTCTTGTCTCTTCCGGTATGCCCCTTCCAGGGACTTAATTCAGGGACCGTTGCTAAGCAACTATGCATCTTAGCAGCCAGTCACCAATTACTAATTGTCCTCAGCACTTTAGCCTTACAAATCTGGAATGCCTGGTGACAATGGCAAGTAGTTTTGATGGCCAAAAACATACCTGGAGGCTTCTTAGCCCAAGCTCAAGGAAGACAGAGGCCAGTGCCAACAAGGGACCGCCATGGTGGCAGTCACAAAGACTTCAGTCTCATACCCGCTGAATCCCACAGCTCTGCCCTGTTCTCTCCTTTCTGCCCGGGATATAGATTGCAGGTACGTCCTGAAACCTACACTGATGAGAAGGTGGATGCCAGCGTTTCACACGCATTCACCTCCCTCCCCACAGGTGCCACCCCACCTCTACAGTTTCTAGTTGAATCGAGGATCTATCAGTAATCAAATTTTAGCCTCGATTTTATGGTTAGTGTCATGGAGTTAATTTCTCTAATGCTAGCAGTTCATGGAAGGGGTCTCTGGTGGCCGCGCAGACCTGGGATTCGCGGCAGCTGTCAGGGAAGCCGCTGAGGAATTCCTTATTAGCTAAGATGCAACCAGGCAGAAAACTCATTACACAGTGCTAAATATACTTAATCACATCTATTAGAGAAAAATGAACTTGATAATTACAACAAATAACTAAACTGCAGAAAGTGTTCAAGAAAAAAAAAAATCCGTACCAGGATCTAAGTGTACAGGGAATCTGAACTGCCCGAGACTACAGGAAAACCAGGGCCCATTGCTCTGTGCTGAAGGAGAAACCAGTCTCAAGGTAGGTGGGGCTGATTTAAGTTGGCTGTGAAAAATGACAAATTTACATTTCAAAAGTGCCCTTGCTTTATTTGGTATATGTAAAATTTTAATTAGAAAAAAGCTCTCGGAGGGTAAATGCTTTGTTTGTTGACTGGTTCTCCTGGGGTGCGGGTGGGGGGGACAGAGGAGGATGTAAGGGAACCCACAGTAAACACTCAGTTTGACAAATAGACATCTGCAATAGCTCAGTTGCACACACGAACTCCCCGGAGCCTAACAAACGCTGTGAGTCACATTTGTCTTTTTCTCTGTCACAGAACTGAAGTCCCTGAGTGGGGTGGAGGTAGGGGCCTTTACCATTCCTGACTGAAGGAGATGCAGGAGAAGCCTCCAAGTGAATGTCACCTGTCAGTCTCTCAAGCACCTGACCTCATGCAGGACCAGGGTCACTACCACTACCAGGGCACTTTGGCTTCTGGCAAGCAAGGATACAGGACCAGGTTAACTGGGGGCCAAGAGCTGGCAGAAGATAACCTGGGGAAAACGGGTCACAGGTGAGCGTGGCAGAGAGAGAAGGAAGGGGGGATGGAGACAAGAAGGATAAAGGCTGAAAACGGGTAGTGGCCCATCGTAGAGGAAAAGGGAGCCCCAAGGTATACGGTGAGCGAGGCAAGATGGGGGCCCAATCCTGGGGGAGCCTTCTGAATCTTGGGCAACTTCATCTGTGTAGAGAGGAGAGATGGGCATGATTTTTAAGCAAAGAAGTGGCAGGATGGTTTTATCTCTGTTAAGGCGGCTAAACAAAAACATACCGGTGTGACCTCTGGCCACTGATAGCAGGAGAAGCAGCCCACCCACTCCAAACACTGGGAAAATCCAAAGCCAAGCCCATCGATCCACACCAACAATCAAGAAGTCCTTTCCTCTTGCAATCTGTATTTTATCTGGGCATTGCCCACCTACTATCAGACAGAACCCTCCACATGGCCTCAGCCTGCCCTTAAGGAGAAATGGACACAAAGGAAGGATGGGACCTACAGGGGAAGAGCTAAGCCAGGAGATCACTGACTTTGTATTTATTTATTTATTTTACAGACAGAGTCTCACTCTCTGTCGCCCTGGTACAGTGCCATGGCATCCTATCTCACATCAACCTCAAACTCTTGGGCTCGAGCGATCCTCCTACCTCAGCCTCCCAAGTAACTGGGTCTACAGGCTCCTGCCACAACACCCAGCTTGTTTTTCTATTTTCAGTAGAGACAGGGTCTCCCTTTTGCTCAGGCTGGTCTTGAACTTCTGAGCTCAGGCAATCCATCCGCCTCAGCCTCCCAGAGTGCTGGGATTACAGGCATGAGCCACTGTTCCTACTGACTTTGTTTTTAGTGTCTGGGAATAGGCATTTCAGAACCTGGGCCCCAGCCTGGCAGATCCCAGGGCATCAGCCCTCAGGAGTTGTGGAGATGGAGCAGAGGACAAGAGGGTATTAGCTAAACCAGCCATCCAGCTGCACTGTGTTTCATCACATATCAATTTTTACTGAAAAGAAAACCATACAAATTTAATCAGCTCTTCATATGGAAATATTTAACTTTTTTCCCCTGGAGTTGTTTGATATTATTGTTTTAAGACTTGGGATTAAAAAAAAAAAGAAAGAAAAGTCAAGATGTGTGATAGTGGTGGACAGAGAAAAGCATCCATTTCTGGCAAGAATGCAAGTCTCGTTTCCAGTAGACTCAAGTCTTAAGTGCACTGGCGTCTCTGCCAATTGCCCGGCTCATGAAGAACATATTACATGCCCGTAACCATGAAGTGTAAGACAAGAACGATCCATCTTGCACACTCCTCACCCGCAGTCAAGGCAGGATGTTGTTATCGGTGAGAATAACATGATCTCAGGGAAGCTCCTGTTGCCCACAGGTTCAGGGACTGTTCTGTCCTGGCAGCCAAGCCTCTGAGGCTTCCATTTGCTCCTTGCCCTTCAGAGATGTTATCGAACAACCTTGTTCCAGAACTTCCAATCTCTGCAAACCTATAATGTGGAGCTCTCTTACACGTACACCTATTAAAGAACTATGTTCTCTCTCAGTAGTCATAAAACGTAAAACACCTCTTAAAAGAGACTTCCTTTGTTTCCCAGCCAAGGGCACATGAGACAAAGAAGCTGCCTTTTAAATATAATTTTAAAACACTGTATTAAATGAAATGAAGTACCAATATAAAGGGTGATTTAAAAATGAGGCCTGCTTTTGAGATCACGGCCATTATGAAATGCAAAAGTGATGTAAGTTAAAGGCCAAAGTTGAGAATTTTCTATCTCAGCAATGGGTCATCGGAAACTGAGGGGTGAGGTTTGTCACCTACTGAACTGAGAGGTGACATGAATTCAGAGACCACCTATGCCAGTTTGCAGGGAGAGAAGGTCAACTGCGAAGTCTGTCCAGGCCCAGCCAGGACAACTGCCCTGAGCCTTCGTGAACCACGGTCTCAAATCCTTCGAAACTTCCAACTCTGAGATACTTGCAAAGGGATAACATGCTGGGCTATGCAGCCTGGGTTGCTACTCCATACCCAGCCAGATTAATTCTTCTCAGGCCTATTTCACTTATGGTGGGGATCTATCCATTTACTAAATGCCACGATACTGGCCATCTGGGCAGAGTTAATCTCCCAGGCCCCTGAAAGAGCTCTTCTTCTGGCCATCATCACATTACCATCATTTACCATCCTCCTCCCTTGAGGAAGAAAAAACAGTGGAGACTGTCAGCAATTGAGAAGATACTGGCCCATTCTTGAGACAGGAGTACTCTTTGGAACCCGAGGCCCAGAAAACTTTATGTCAACATTATGGATAACGCTTTTTGTAGAGGGAAGAGAAATCCCATTTCTATTATGCAATCGGGAAATTGAAGATGTCTATCTCCAGATAACCAACTGCTTGGGGTGCGATTTCAGTTGGAAACGTCCACAAAGAATGTTTTCATATTGTCTGTTCTGGTGTTTCTGTCACTGCGCATGGACTATTTTTGCCCTTTGTAGCAAATAAATCAGAAAGTTAATAGTTCTGTTGATTTGTTGGAGCTTTCTCTCTCTCTCTCTCTCTCTCTCTCTGCCTTTAAAAAAATAAAGGAAAGAAAAGAATCGCTTTAAAGGAGGAAAAACTGATCCCAGCGTGTTAACAACTCCATTGCGGTTTCAGGCTGCGGTTATGCCAACTGTCCAGTAAAAAGAGGAATTCCACTGTAGCAGAAGTAATAAAATCTTCTTTTAAAGCACAAATACCATGCGGGGAGGAAATGTAAACCTTAGCTTTGGGACGAGGAAGGTGGGGGTGGTCAGAGGTAAAACACGGCCCGGAGTGCTGGGCGTTGTGGTCACCACCCTGCTTTGGATAATCTTTCCCTCAAAGCTACGTTTGATGACCCAGACAGAACCTTCTCTTCCTCTTAATCCATCACCCAGAGGATTTTGGAAAGATGTAAGCTATTATCTGAAGCTACTTCGTTGTTATTCATATGACAAAATATTTATCACCCACTCTGTTGTGTCAAAGAAGCTGATCTCTGAGATCAGTTGTCAGATTCTCATGGGTGACAGTGTGCTCACTGCAAGCCGAATGCGGCTGCTCGAGGAGACAGTGGTAGATAGGGACAGGGCGTTTCTAGTTCCTACTTGCACACACACTGTCATCTGTCCCCAACCCAGAGAGCCGGGCATTTAACATCTGAGTCTTATATCTGGCTTTCTAGGGCTCATAATTGACAAATAATTGACTTTCCTTAAAATCAGGGTCAGAGCTCCCCAAATTACCACCCTCGGAGATGAACACACTGGGCCAACTGTTCCCCGGGCAGCCTGGAGGAATCCTGTCTGCCTACAGGCCCCTGCTCAGTTACTCCAACAAAAGGCAGCAGTTGAATGCAGAGAAAAGTCAAGTGAAAAGAGCAGGGATCCTGTGACAGGCGGCATTCCACAGCCAGACTGTTTTCACACAAGCTCTCAGTATCTCTGAGGATGGCCAGACTTGGAGCTTTTTGCCAGGTAAGGCTTTTGACAATGACAGCCAGCAGAATGCAAAGCCAAACTCCTGTTTCCGAGTTCAGGCTCTTCATTAAAAACACCCACATCTCTGGATGGCCCGATCCTGGGAAAAGCGCCCTCAGAACAACAGGGCAGGATCCCGCCAATGGACATCTTGGAGTTTTACCCACTGACTTGCCCTCCCCTCTTTGTTTTCCTAAATTCTGCCTGAAGGGAACAGCAGCCAGAGCCCCCGCCTTAACACTTTAATGAATTAAATGCAAAGATACAAACACAAGTGTTTCCCGTCAGCTGGTATTTCCTCAAGCCCTGCCACCACCGGAGCTATATGTAAACATTACAATTCCCCCCCCTCGCCACTTTGAATTTAATTGTATTCCTAATTGAAAATGAAAATTAATTTGCTTTTGATCAATTCCAGGTGGTAGATCAGCCTGAAATGGTAACAGAGCGTTTTTTTTCCCTCTCTGGGTGACCACACACACAAGCCTATAAACACCAGCGGCCACCTCCTTTTGCACAAGGTCTCCTCGTGTCTCTGTCTCTCTCTCCCCTTCGCCGATTGGCACCATTCAATTTCCAAGAAAAGATTTACAAAAGTGACGATGCACGGGGGCAACCCACTGCTGACAGGCTTGCTGAGTTAAGTGCGTCATTAAGGCTGTGGAGGGAACTACAGATGTTGAACAATGGCGGCTTCCATCAAGACGTCCGTGGTGGTATCACAAATAACCTGGCATCTGGTTTCTTTATCTAAGTACCTTTCTTACGGTTTGGATCTTAATTTTTTACAGTTGACAGCAGTGTTATTTGAGCCCGTCAGTGGCATCTGGCTGCTGGGGGGGGGGGGGGAAGGAAGGAAGAAAGAATGAGAGAGAGAGAGAGAAAAAAAATGTCCATGCACTTTAATTAATTGTGGAGAAATTACATGGTCCTCCAACCGTGTAGCCTGTCATCAGTACACATTACAGATTTATATTAGATGTTTCTCCACAGTGTCAGGAATAATTAAAAGGGGGTAGGAAATGATGCCAGCCAG
>CAUYQV010111637.1:0-10786 GCA_963574575.1 Galagoides demidoff
CAGGGCCTGCCACTCCAGAAGGCATTATAACAGGGACAGTAAAACTCACAGCACCAGTTGCTGGGGGAAAATGAGATACCATGTAACAGAAACTCAACTTTTTTTTTTTTTTTTTTTTTGAGATGGAGCCTCAAGCTGTCCCCCTGGGTAGAGTGCCATGGCATCACAACTCATAGCAACCTCCAACTCCTGGGCTCAAGCGAGTCGCCTGCCTCCACCTCCCAAGTAGCTGGGACCACAGGCGCCCGCCACAACGCCCGGCCATTTTTTTGGTTGCAGCCATCATTGTTGTTTGGCGGGCCTGGGCTGGGGATTCAAACCCGCCACCTTAGGTGTACATGGCTGGCGCCTTAGCCGATTGAGCCACAGGAGCCGAGCCGTTTCCTCCAAATTTGTCCTCACCTGAGTGCAGAGCCAGCACAATCCCAGGATACCATCAGCCTATTATGTCACCTTCTCTTAGCTGTTCCTTTTGTCACTGAGGCCTTTATTTCTACATGCAGCCAACGTGCATCCAAGCCAAACATGGTGTGGACATAGCACATAATCTTCTCTAGCTCCAGAAGGAGCTTTCCCCACGTGCCTGGGGCTCCTGGAAATTTCCTTCGCTACAGTATCATTCCCCCTCATAATTAGAAGACCTCAGATACATTTATCTAGAGCAGGGGTCCTCCAACTTTTTAAACAGGGGGCCAGTTCACTGTCCCTCAGACTGTTGGAGGGCTGGACTGCAGGCCCCGGGACAAGTCGGCTGTTAAGTAGGACAGGCAGTGGCAGCAAAAACACCCGGTGGGCTGGACAAAGTCCCAGGCAGGTTGTATGTGGCCCGCGGGCCGTAGTTTGAGGACGCCTGATCTAGAGCAAATAGACGTGTTCATTTAAACTCACCGGCATGCAAATAACCAAGAGCTGCTTTCCTGAGAGAGAGTTTTCTTAAAAATAAGAAAAAAGTGGATGAGAGAGCTCTAGGAACAGAGGTGGTGTTTGTGAGCAGAGCGGCAGTGAAAGCCAAGTGGTGGTGGGTGCAGTGCAAGGACGTAGGTGTAGATTAGTGAGGCCTGACTCCTCCTCCTTCATCATTTGCACCAGACGTGACTCTTTCCATGCATCTGAATTCTAGCAAGCTGGATGAGCCTTTCCTCATTCTTATTTCTTAACTCTTTTTTACCTGCTCAGAATTAAATAGCTGCTCCTTGGGCTTAGCTGTGAAGGAAGATTTCAGCCCTTCCAGGTCTCTTCTCTTCCTTCTTCCCACTCTTTCAAACCTCAACCTTCAATCGCCCAGTGATGCTGTATTACCCTCTGGCTGCCACCACCCGGGGTCTCCCTCAGGGTTTCTCTGAAACTATGTCCAGGCAATGATTCTTTCTGGCCTTATTTATTTGATTTAGGGCACGGTTATTCTGTGCCTCACTTTATAGGAAACCGCTCATAGTCAAACTTATGTACTGCAGGGTTAAGGACTGATAACTCTGTTCCCAGGAATATTACTTGCAATCCAACCAGGATAATATACTGAACTAAAACAATGCTTCTGTGATGGGAGGGGGCTGAGTACAATTTTCTCTCAAGTTAGATGGAGGCAGAAAAAAAAAAGGAAAGAGAGAAAGAAGGAAGGGAAGAAAAAAATCTACTGAAGATGAACATATTTGGATTTTTATATATTTGAATCTAGCACACTATCTCTATATTACAGAAGAAGGCATTCTCAGACCCTTCTGAATAACAACAAATTGCCTGATTTTAGAATCAACCAAGTCAGTGCACTAAGACGGGGCATGGGAAGACAGGGTAAGGTGGTATCACAGGACGTTTACTGTGATTGACACATTTAGACATGGACAGAGAGGATGGTCGAGAACTTTGTGTCCTCAGAGCAGGTTTGAGTCCTATCTTGGCTATGTAATAGCTGTATGTTCATGTGATCTTAGGAAAGTCACTTAATGTCTCTATTTCAATTCTCTCTTCCTACGTTCCAAAGTAAGCCCCTTAGGGGATTTAAACACAATTTACTTATTAGTTCATGATTTGGGGTCTGTAATTTGGGCTGTACCTAGCTGGGTGGCAACAGTCAGGCGTGTCGGGAGCTGGTTAGTCCTCGGTGGCCTCATGCACACGTTTGGTGGTTGTCAATGGCTGTTGGCTGGACCTCTTTCTCCATATGAATGTTCATCGTCAGGAATGCTAGCTTAGACCTCCCCTGGGACAGCCTCAGAACAAGAAAGTAAAAATGGAAACTGCAAGTCCTCTCAAAGCTGAGCCCTGGACCTCCTGCTGTGTCACTTCTGCCACACTATTGGCCATAGCCAGTCATCAGGACCTCCCAGAACCAAGGCCCTGGAGAAGTATTCTCCACCTTTTGGGAAAAGGTCTAATGTCACATCGCGAAGGGATGTGCATATAGGAAAGGGAGGCTCTTGTAGCTATGCGTTATAATCTCCATGCTCCCTGAACCTGTCTCTAAACCTGTGAAATGCGGCTAAAAACTCCTGTTGGCAGATCAGGACTCTCAGTTTCTCCTGCTGTCTCCTCACTATTTACCAGACTGTGTCCTAGGACCTCCATCTTCTCCTCCACGATTCCTTTATAAAGCCGTCTTATCCATGCAGGCAGTGGCAAACTTTTTCTGTAAAGGGCCCGATAGTCTTTGTGGGCCATTAGGTCTTGATCACAACTGCTCAACTCTGCCTTGTAGCAAAAAAGCAGCCACTGACAATCTGTGCATGAGTAAGTGTGGCTGCATTCCAATAAAAAAATCTTTGTCTACAAAAACAGGTAGTGGACCAAGCCCCGACCAAGCCCTGATCTATGGCAATGATGTTCATTACCATCCATGGTGGATAGCTTTTATTTGAGTCTATCCCAGCTGTTTCCTTCATTGAAACTAGAGTAATTTCCCAGACGGAATTTGATCATACACCTCACCAGTGTAAAGCCCTCCCGTGCTTCCCCTGGGTCTCAGGGTAAAGACAGGATCCTGAACACAGAAGTCTGCAAGGCCCTGCCAGAGCTCACATGGCCCACTCCCCCAGCTCTGCGTCCTTCAGCCTTCCTCCTCTCTCTGAGAACAGCACCCCCAGGCCTCCCTCTGTGAGTTGCCGCACTACCACTGTTCCCCTGCCTGGATGATTCCTCCCCTCTTCTCCACCTGGTGATTTTTGACTTGTCCAGCTCACAGCTCATCTCTCTCACCTTCAGGCAAAAGTCTTTCTGACCTGTAGATGGGAACCAGCCCTCCAGTGAGATCCTGTCCAAGAGCTTCTGTCACTTTGCTACCAGAGTTTTAAATTATATTATTAGTTGTGACAGTCTGGATTATTGTTCAGGAAATGTTTATTCCCTTCCCCGTCTCGCTGTGGGCAAGATCTACTTCCCATCCCATTAATTTTGGGCTTAGCTGTGTGACTTGATTTGGTCAGTGGGAGGTTAGTGGCTATGATGTGAGCAAAGGCTTCAAGTGCGTTCATGTAGTAGGATGGCTCCCCTTGTCTCCCCGCCGTCGCCTTGAGAAGAATATGTTATTGGCCATTTGCTCCTTCTGGAAGAATGAGAGCCAGAGGCAGCTGAGCTGACCAGCTGACCTGCTGCCCGACGAGCAGGATGATAAACGCGTTTTGGTGTATGCTGCCGAATTTCGGCATCGTTTGTGACGCAGCAGCAGGTGACTGATGGAATTATTTTACGTGAATCTCTTCCACCAGATTGAAAGATCCACAAAGAAAGTAAACGTGCTGGCTTTGCTCACTGTTGGGTTCCTTTTGCCTACTAGAGAAAGAGCCTAAAAATATGAGTTGAGTTGAGGCTCGGCGCCTGTGGCTCAATCGGCTAAGGCGCCAGCCACGTACACCTAAGGTGGTGGGTTCAAATCCCCAGCCTGGGCCTGCCAAAACAACAATGATGGCTGCAACCAAAAAATGGCTGGGTGTTGTGGCGGGTGCCTGTGGTCCCAGCTACTTGGGAGGCGGAGGCAGGAGACTCGCTTGAGCCCAGGAGTTGGAGGTTGCTGTAAGCTGTGATGCCATAGCACTCTACCCAGGGGGATAGCTTGAGGCTCTGTCTCAAAAAAAAAAAAAAAAAGTAGTAATAAATTTAGTAACTGATGGAAAAGTTCAAAAATCATACAGAATGCATGTTTATATGTGTGTATATACATCATTATCCTTCTATTTTTTTTCAGAAGAAATATTCTGTAGAAGTTGTGAGTATGCCATTATGAGCACAGATTTTTTATGTTGAGGGTGATAGAATCAAATCTTAAATTTGATCTATTACTGGTTTAGTTACTTTGACAGTTTTGTAACCTCTGTATGTCTGTTTACTCATCGTCAAGAGATGTTAAATATAAGATGCTCATGTCATGAGGTAATTTAGACATCAAATGAACTAATGCATGTATTCACTTAGCACAGTATTTGGTATGGTATTAATAACATGTATTAGCTCTGCTTATTTATTGTTTATCAACAGCTGATAATTCATATATAGAAAAATTTGGTTTTTAGAAGTAAACTAGCTATATATGAGTCTATTAATTCAAATAAAAGCAGAGTATAAAAAGTTTATATTTGGCAGAATTCACAAGGAAAAATATTAAGACATGTTTGTTTTTTCAACCAAAACGCTGGTTTTGTGAAGAAAATCATGTATCAGTACAAAAATAGTGTGACAGAGCACTAATAATTGAGGCAGAGATTATACGTCTACTCTAAGTCTCCAGCTTCAAGGTCTAATATACTCACCATTGAAAGAAGATTAGAGCGGCGGAGCATGAATACCATAGGGAAAGACGTTTAGCTGAGATCTCCTGGAACAACAGGTGAGAGCTAGTGGGCTAGATCATACCCAGTTTGGAATATAGAAGGGGAGTGGTAGTTCAGCGTGTGCAGCAAGGTGGCCGATTATTGGACTTGGAGTCTAAACTGGAGCTTCAGACACTGCCAGGCAAGTTTGTGCCTGTCCTCCCACAGACATCCCAGAAGAAGTCTTGCAGGTTTTGGTTCTCAGGGGAAAATAGGCATTGAGTGGAAAGATTGGTGAAGTGTGTGCTCCCAAGTGAAATTTGATGGGCGGGGTGAGGTGCTGTCTGGAGATGCTCTGCTACAGTTTGGTGGAGGGTGAGACATCCACACAGGGGAAATTTCCAGACAAGAGGCCGCCTTAGTCATAAAATTCTCTAGAGGGAGCGGCCCCATATACCGAGGGTGGTGGGTTTAAACCCTACCCAGCCAAACTGCAACAAAAAATTAGCCAGGTGTTGTGGTGGGCAACTGTAGTCTCAGCTACTCTGGAGGCTGAGGCAAGAGAATCACCTAAGCCTAAGAACTGGAGGTTGCTGTGAGCTGTGATGCCACAGTGCTCTACTGAGGATGATAAGTGGAGCAAAAACCAAAAAAAAATCCTCAGAGGGTTGTGTGGGTGGGTCTCTTGTTGTGGGCCTAAGCTTCCCTGGTCTGAGTTCCACCTGCAGGGAGCCATCCTACATTCTGGACAGGCCCAGGATCTCCTGCACTCCATGGGAACTATTGTAGGGGGAATCTGTGAGATCTGCCACTGAAGATTTTTTGAGAACTGTGGAATTGCAGATCGGCAGGGACTGAGTGCCAAACTGATAAATGGGCAATCACTAAGAGCAATCTAGGTGGGAAACAGGTATAAGCCTGGGAATCAGTAAGAGATTAACAGCTGCATTGGTTATCCCCCAAATTCCAGGTTCCACCTGGTGTCCAGAAAGTATATTGCAACATAAATATATTCCTACTAAAGTTGGATCCTTATGACATATATGTATACATATATATATATGTTTTTATATATGTATTTTTTTTTGTTGTTTTTCCTTTTTTTTTTTGATTTTTAAACATCTTTTTTCTTTCTTTTTGGAGTCATGGTTAATTTTTTTTCTCTCTTCTTTCCTTCCTCTTTCGGTTGCTGAGATTGCTTACATCAGTTATCTTGTTTCAACCTGTCTTGTTTTTGCTAAGTTGTCCAGTTGGCTCTTTTTCTAACTCCCATTTTTACATTCAACAGGAGCAAGGGCTCCTGAATTTTTTCTTTTCTTTTTTTTTTCTTTTTGGTGGTTGTAGAACTTTAGCTTGATTTATTCTCTCTCCCTACTTCACTCAACATTTTCTCAGATGATAGAGACTCTTTGACTCTTCTAATCTTTCCCACATAATATGCTTCTACATCAGCTAGGATATTCCCCTTCCCCCCTTTTTTCTTTCCTTCAGGACTATTGTCTTTCTGTTTTCTTTCTTTATTCCTTGTCCCTTATTTCATTCAACAGTAGGTTTTATTTGCTTTGTCTATTTTTTCAATATTTTTTCTTCGCCCCCTTCTGATTTATTTATTTTAAATTTGAATTTGAATTGTATTTTTTGTTTCTTTCTTCTTTTTTCTCCACCCTTTCTTGGGTGAGGGCAGGTGTAACATAGTTGTGATCTGGCAGTTATACCAGATCAAGATCAAGTAGGATCAAGTAGGCCAGGAGAACTCTATACTGTGGACCCTAGGAAAAAAGTATTAGGAAGATCATGCTGCAGAACTTTTCTGTCGCAACCCCTATGTCCCTAGTCTCAATCATTGGTTGAAGGACCAGGTGTGACATGGATTAGAAGTATAAGTTTGCAGGAGGTGGGCTAACCTTAAGTGCACGGTAGCCCTGAGCCCCCTCTGCAACAGCTATTTATTAAGGTTATCTACAACTAGTGTGGGCTGCATGCATAAGGATTGCCACATGCTCCTTCCTCACATGTTCTTTCCTCATGTGTTTTTTCCCCATGAAGAAGCATCAATGTATGAAGTATGAAGCATCAATGTTTAACACATGGTTACTAAAGAGTGATCAATCTTATCTCATTCCAGAACACTGAGTTACTTGGGGGATTGTCCCTAAGTCACAAAACATCTCTAGGCTTGCAAGGAGACTGTCCCGTTCTCAGCATTTCCTTTTAATGTGATAAGAATCAGTAACTGTGATTTGCAAGCTTGATGTCCATTCCTTTACACTTTTCTATTTTTCCTTTTTTTTTTTTATTCACACTCATTTCCCTTCTTGTTTTTTTCTCTTTTTCTTCTCTTCCTAATTTTGGAAGAGGAAGAGTCTGAATGTGTTCAGGCTGGAAGAGGCTGACTGTGTTCAGTCAGTGCCTGACTTAGAGGGACCCATCCACCTAAGCTCCTCAAAACCAAAACCCTTGAGCTATAGATGTGGCCTTAGCTCTGGGCTGAACAATAACATTTCTTCTATCACTCTCATCTTTCCTTCCTGTCCTCCTTCTTCCCTGTTCTTCTATCTTGTTTTCTTCTATCATTCCCTCTTCCCCCTTCTTATTTCTTTTTCGTTCTCTTTTCACTTACTCTTTCCTTTTCTTCCTCCCTTTTATTTTTCCTTTCCTTTTGCTTTTCCTTGCTTGCTCCAACCCTTCTTTGCCTTCTGATCCAATACCAAGAAGCCTCTTCATCACCTAAACTCTGAGACAAAGTAACTTGAAGCAAAGAAGGAAGTGAGAAAGAAAAAGGTGCACAAGGAAGTGAACAAGAAGAAAGAACACATGAGGAGGAAACAAAAGAAAAATGCAGGCACCATGAAGAAGCAAAATAGAGCAACCAAGGAACCATGAGACAATTTCAACAGAGGACTACCCCTATAAAGAATTAATGGATCTGACAGAAAGGGAATTTAAAATATAGATGACAATAAAGGGATTGGATAAGAAAATGGAGAGACAGACCCAAAGGTCAGATAAGAGATATGTAGAATATATAAAAGATATGGATAGGCTTAAAGAAATGAAGGAGATAATCAGAGAATAAAAAGAAGCTGTAGAAACCATCAAAAATAGATTAGACCATAGAGAAGAAAAGACATCAGAGTTAGAGGACAAAGTCTTTGAGTTGACACAGGTAGTTAGAGTCAAAAAGAATGAGGAGAGAAAGCAGAGAAGGTGCTTAGAGAACTATGAGATGCCATGAAGCATTCGAACATATGGATAATATGAATCACTGAAGGGGAAGAAGATTGTCCCAAAGGTATGGAAGCCCTACTGGAGACTATCATAAATGAAAACTTCCCAAGTTTTACTAAGGATCCTGAGATACTCCTTTCAGATGCATATCGAACCCCGGGCCATCTGAACTCTAATAGAGCCTCTCCAAGGCACATTGTAATTAACCTGTCCAAAGTCAAGATGAGGAGAAAATTCTACAAGCAGCTAGGAATAAGCACCAATTAACCTACAAGGGTAGAGCCATGAGGATGACAGCAGACTTTTCAACTGAAACTTTCCAAGTAGAAGAGCATGGTCATCCACCTTTAACATTCTTAAGCAAAACAATTTTCAGTCCAGAATCCTGTGCTAAACCTAGCTTTAAAATTGATGGAGAAATTAACTCTTTTGCAGATATACAAGCACTGAGGAAATTCATCATAACAAGGTCAGCTCTACAAGGAAATACTTAGACCGATTTTCAATTCTGACCACCACAATGGATCACCAGCAAAGTAAAAACCCAGAAGCTAAAGGTCAAAACTTAGATTCTACAGTGGCATAAAGGATAAAACAACATAACAGACTTTCACAAAATAAGATGAATAGAACTCCATCACACTTATTGATACTCTAAATAAATGTGAATGGATTGAATTCCCCACTGAAGAGTCACAAGTTGGCTGATTGAATAAAAAATCACAAGCCATCCATATACTTACTGTCTCTAGGAGACACACCTTGCCTTTAAAGACAAATCAAGATTCAGGGTGAAGGGATGGAAAACAGTGTTTCAAGCAAATGGAAATCAGAAGAAAGGAGGGGTTGCAATCTTATTCTCAGATAGAAGTGGATTCAAAGCAACTTTAGTTAGAAAGACAAAGATGGACACTTCATACTGGTCAAAGGAACAATACAACAAGAAGACATCTCAATTTTAAACATTTATGCACCTAACTTAAATGCTCCCACATTTATGAAACAGACTTTGAGGGGTCCAAGCAATATGATATTCTATAACACTGTAATAGTCAGGGACTTCAACACCCCTCTGACAGAATCCTCCAAACCAGTAATTCTTAATATTCCTAATGCCTTGACCCTTTAATACAGTTCCTGTGGGTCACAACCCACAGGTTGAGAACCACTGCTCTAAACAATGATACAAAGGACTTAAATGTGACCCTACAACAAAAGGGATTAATAGACATATACAGAGCATGCCATTCCTCAAACATAACAACAATGAAGACACTAGTTACCAAAACCTCTGGGATATAGCAAAAGTAGTCCTGAGAATAAAATTTATTGCTTTAGATGCCTACCTTTGAAAAACAGAAAGTGAGTGCATCAGCATACTTACAAGCCATCTTAGGGAATAGGAAAAAGAAGATAAATCTAAGCCTAAACCCAGCAGAAGAAAGGAAATAGCCAAAACTAAATCAGAGATTAATGAAATTGAAAACAAAAAAAAATCATTCATAAAATTAATGAACAAAAAGTTGTTTATTTTATTTTATTTTTATTTATTTATTTCTTTTCTTTTTTTTATTAAATCATCACAGTTAATGCAGTCATGGGGTACAATGTGCTGGTTTTATATACAATTTGAAATATTTTCATCAAAAGGCTATGGTTAACATAGCCTTCATGGCATTTTCTTAGTTATTGTGTTAAGACATTTATGTTCTACACCTAGTAAGTTTCACATGTACCCTTGTCAGATGCATCATAGGTGTGGTCCCACCAATTACCCTCCCTCCACCCATCCTCCCCACTCCCCTCCTCTCCCTTTCCCCATATTCTTGGGCTATAATTGGGTTATAGCTTTCATAAGAAAGCTATAAATTAGTTTCACAGTAGGACTGAGTACATTGGATACTTTTTCTTCCATTTTTGAGATACTTTGCTAAGAAGAATATGTTCCAGCTTCATCCATGTAAACATGAAAGAGATAAAGTCTCCATCTTTCTTTAAGGCTGCAGAATATTCCATGGTGTACATATACCACACAATTTATTGATCCATTCGTGGGTTGATGGGCACTTGGGCTTCTTGCATGACTTAGCAATTATGAACTGGGCTGCAATAAACATTCCGGTACAAATATCTTTGTTATAATGTGATTTTTGGTCTTCTGGATATATACCTAGTAGAGGAATTGTAGGATCAAATAGCCAAGACATTACTCAGAAATAAAAATGAAGCAGGAGGAATCACACTACCAGACCTCAGACTATACTATAAATCAATAGTGATCAAAACAGCATGATATTGGCACAAAAACAGAGAGGTAGATGCATGGAACAGAATAGAGAACCGAGAGATGAATCCAGCTATTTACCGTTATTTGATCTTTGACAAGCCAATTAAAAACGTTGAGTGGGGAAAAGATTCCCTATTTAACAAATGGTGCTGGTTGAACTGGCTGGTGAACTGTAGAAGACTGAAACTGGACCCACACTTCTCACCATTAACTAAGATAGACTCTCACTGGATTAAAGATTTAAACTTATGACATGAAACTATAAAAATATTAGAAGAAAGTGCAGGGAAAATTCTTGAAGAAATCAGCCGGGGTGAATATTTAATAAGGAAGACCCCCTGGGCAATTGAAGCAACATCAAAAATACACTATTGTGACCTGATCAAACTAAAAAGCTTCTGCACAGCCAAGAACACAGTAAGTAAAGCAAGCAGACAGCCCTCAGAATGGGAGAAGATATTTGCAGGTTATGTCTCCAACAAAGGTTTAATAACCAGAATCCACAGAGAACACAAACGTATTAGCAAGAAAA
>CAUYQV010111639.1:0-19781 GCA_963574575.1 Galagoides demidoff
CTGTGACACTTTGCTAAGAAGAACACTTTCCAGCTCCATCCGTGTGAACATGAAGGATGTAAAGTCTCCATCTTTCTTTATGACTGCATAGTATTCCGTGGTGTACATATACCACAGTTTGTTGATCGATTTGTGGATTGATGGGCACTTGGGCTTCTTCCATGACCTGGCAATTATTCAACTTTTTTTTTTAGTTTCCACAGATGAATGAGATCACGTGGCATTAGTCTTTCGGTGTCTTTCACTTAACATGATGTCCTCCAGATTTATCCATGTTGTCACAAATGATAGGATTTCATTCTTTTTATGGCTGAATAATATTCCATTGTGTGCACATACCACATTTTATTTATTCATTCATCCTTTGATGGATACTTAGCTTAGCTTGATTCCATATCTTGGCTTTTGTGAATAGTGCTATAATTAACATGGGAGTGCAGATATTATATATTTTTCTACATACTGATTTTATTTCCTTTGGATATATGCCCAATAGTAGAATTGCTGGATCATATGGTAGTTCTGGTTTTTATTTTCTGAGGAACTTCCATACTATTTTCTATAGTGGCTATACTAGTTTATAATCCCACCAGCAAAGAGTGCCTTTTCCCTATATCCTTGCCAGCACTTATTACCTTTTTTCTTTTTGATAATAGTAATTGTAATTGAAGTGATATCTCACCATGGTTTGATTTGCATTTGCCTGATGGTTAGAGATGTGCATGTGTGTTTCAAGTCACATCTCCCTAACAGCTTAGACAAGTCCAAGACCACCACTCATACCTGCAACAAATCTGTTGTCAGTTCCTGCTGCCGGTGTCTGTCCTGTGTACTATCTGTTCTCAAAGCCCAGGTCCCTGAGACTCTAACTCCTCTGAGGAAGGGGCTATCTGTCTACAGAACCTAGCACCCAGTGAAGTTCCAAGATCCTTCTTCAGGTTACTTGTGAATGGATTAGCTGAAGAACATACCATCCCTCAGTCCTGAATGGAGCTGTGGGGGTTAGAGTGTTGGATTGGCATTAAATTCACGCCCCAAACCAAACCCTGACTCTGACTCTTTATGGCTGTTTTATCCCAAGCATTTGGCCTCATGGGGCCTCGTGGGTTTTCTTACCTGTAAGATGGCAATAAATCATCCCAGGCTTGTCAGAACGGAGAGAGATAAAGCTGATAGCTCAACATTGGTGAGCCACAGAGAGAAGGGATAGAGAATAAGTTGATGAGGATGACAAGAGGCATTGGTCTGTCTGTCTGTATATGTTTGCAGATATGTATATATTATGTGCACATGTATTAATGTGTATGCAAATGCTTCTGTGCATACGTATGTGTGTACATTATGTGTATATCTATTTGTACACGTGTGAATGTAAGTATGTATGCATGTGCATATTTCTGTGGGTATAAATATGTGTGTGTATGGGCATGTGTGTACATAGATATGTACATGTCTACCTGTATTTGTATGAATACAGTATGCAGGTTACTACAAGAGTTTTGAGACAAAATGTGCTGTGGTGCATGATTTCACTTCAAAGAAACACCGTCAACAGCATCCTTTCTGATTCACCTGTCTAAATTGCACCTTGCTAGGCTTATTTGTATTGCTGGGAGGGCTTCATCATTTTTGCTTATGAAGATTTTATGTTTCTTGAGTTTTGTGTATCTCAAAACTTTCACAATGATGTATGGGTATTGTGTGTGCTTATATTATGTTTGTATGTATGAATGTGTGCACATATGCATGTATATGTATGTCTCTGTGTGCATGCATGTGTGTATATGCATACATATTTGCACACCATATATATATTATATATGTATGTGCAAAGCATGTAGTCATACATGTGTGTATATGCATTTATGTGCACATATGTTGTTTCACTTGTTTTATCACATAAGCCCTATGAATTTTCATTTCCAGATCCAAATTTGCTCTCAAATCTTTCCCAGAAGCCTGGCTGCCTCTAGAATGGCAGTTCAAATCCCTCTTAGACTTCAAATTACTCTGAATTGCTCTTCTAACACATCCCCAACATTTATTGGGATAGGGTTTTTTGCTTTTAGGGAATGATTAGATTGGATCCAAGGGGGGTTCTAAATTAATGTCCTATTTATGGTCTGTGCCCTTCATCACATCTGCAAATTTCTCTTTGCCATACAAGGTAGCATATTCACAAGATCCAGGGATTGGGTGTGGAAATCCCTGGAGCCATTATTCTGCAGCGCACACCTGGGAGAAAGATATTGTGATGGATGTGCTCAACGGCATTGAACCCCATATTCTCCTGAATCTGCACCCCTAAAAGAGAGCCACCCTGCAGGTGCATAGTAGTCTTTACTTGCCTGAGCACCATATAGATGTCTCCCCTGAAATGAATGCCTTTCTCAAGATCCTCTCTACCTTTTTTTCTCAGCTAGTAAATAAAAAATGATAGTTGAGTCCCAATATGACCCAACAAGAAAGCACTGGCTCTATAGGAAGAAAAGTAATTATTTGTCAAAGAAGATGCAGAACCTGGAAAATGCTGTCTGAGAAGCCAGGGTGCAGAATAGAAAGCTGGAGAAGGGAGAATTTGCTCATATATAAGGGCACTTGCCTGTGGCAAGGATGTGGCTCAGGATTTACCCCTTATTATGGATTTAATGTTTCTGACCTCCCAAATGCATATGTTGAAATCCTAATCCCCAAAGTGATGGTATTTTGAGATAGGCCATTTGGGAGGCAATTTGGTATAGATAAGATTGTAAGAATGAGGGTCTCATAGTAGGATTAGTGCCCCCAAAGTGAGGAAAACAGAGTGCTTTTTCCATTTGTGTAGGCACAGCAGAAGGGCCATGTGCGCACACAGTGAAAATAGCAGTGTGTATGAAAGAAGAGAATACCCACCAGACACTGTATCTTCCAGTGATCTTAGACTTCTCAGACTTCAGAACTGTGAGAAAGAAATGTCTGTTGCTTAAGTCACTATTCTATGGTATTTTGTTATTTAGCAACCTGAACTGATTAAGGTACCCCCCAGATAGGTGCCTAAAATTGGTTTTAATAAGCCATTTGGATGGCTTCTGGAAGCCTGGAAAAAATGATAGCTTAAGTTAAATAGAAATGCCAAACTTCTTTAACGGAGTGATAAAGGCAGAGTCAAATATTCAGAGAAGTCAATGTACTAGAATGGATTTGCACTAAGTCTCAAGAACCCTTCAGCCAATATTATTCCCCAAGGAGGATATGGAGGAAATTTTCTCACTGAGGCAATGAGGATGCCAAATTTCTGAGAATTTCAGGTGTAGACCAGGGAGAATAAGAGGTGTCCTTGCTACGACAATGACACTGGGGTCTCCAGTGTCAGTGAGGATCACAGCAATGGCCAATAGATAACTGTATTCCTGGGGCAACAAAATGAGGTGCCAACAAGAATAGGGTGTAATATATTTAATCAAAAGACATTTATACGGGATATACTGAAGTATGTCAACAAAGGAATGAAGATATTAGTTCCCAACTATTATTTCTCCAAAGAAACATCAAAAAGCAAGCAGACAGTGTCAGAACCAACTTTGTCAGTGCTCTGGAAATGGTCAAATGTTTACAACACAAGCCATAAATCAAGGAAAAGGCAACATGAAAACAATAAAAAATATTTGTTCCATTTTTATCTCCCTTTGACCCAGCCCTTCCCTGGCATGGACATAGTCTTTGAGTGACAGCAGACAAATTTTCAATGTGATCTGCTGGTCCCTGGTTCTAGGGAAGCAGAGTAGACCTTGTTTTCAAGTCATTTTGTCTATTTATTCTAATTTGTTTGGGTGTTACCTAAAGAACTGATGGAAAATGCTTGTTTCTATTTCCTCTAATTTGAAATTCAAGCCATAAAAGTGGCAAACACTGTTCAAAAATTATGCAAGACAAGATAACATCCTGCAGATTCCAAAGGGAAAAGATTATAGTTGAGGCATATAATACAATGCCTACACCTAGAGAGCAAAAACATGGGATAGTCCTTGGGAAATCAGGGCATTCAAAAGTACATGAATACAGGAGAATTTTTAAGACCATGCATGTGCCCCAGGAAGACACATGATCAAAAAAGACATAAGAGGTCCCTGAACTTTCACATGATGGGATAGTCTCTAAGATCAGCACAATCCTGTGTAAGTGCTGGGATGCTTTAGTACAGCGTCAATCTGTAAATGTTGGAAAAAATATCCAGTTTTATTGTTGGGGAGGTTCTTTTAAGTTCCTGGCGTGCAAAGAAATCTTTGTCAAAATGTTAGGAGAATATACATTAAAGAAACAAAGAGTTCAGTGATTATGAATGACAAGGAAGAGCATCTTTGCCAAAATATTTTGGGAAAGTTCCTTTAAAAACTAAAGTGTTCAACAATTAAAAAAAAAAAAAAGCTAATGTTAGGAAAGAAGGATTATCTGATTCTAGAGTTACCATACTGTAACATTCAAATGTCCAGTTTTTAACAATAACAACAACAAAATCACAAGCCATGCCAAAAATAAAAAAATAAAATAAAACAACAACAACAAAAACAGAAAATGTGGCCCCTTTAAAGGAAAAAATAAATAGACATAAATCTGTCCTTAAGAAAGTCCATACAAAGACTAAAACAATTGTCTTGAGTATACTCAAAAAGCTAAATAAAAACATGGACAAGAACTAAAGGAAGTCATAAAAATTATCTAAGAACATTGTGAATATAAATAAAGACATAGAAATTATAGAAAGGAACCAAAAAGAATTATGGAGCAGAAAAGGAAAATAAAAAAATTTACCATATGGGCTCAATAGCAGATTTGAACAAGGAAAAGAATCAGTGAACATGGAGATAGGAAAATTAAAATTATTGAGTTTGAGGAGCAGTAAGAAAAAATAATAAAGTGAATACAGCCTAATGGACTTACAAGAGAACCATCAAGTAAACCAAGATATGCATAATGGGAGTCTCAAAGGGAGAAAGAGGCATAAAATTATTTTAAAAATTAATAGCCAAAAATTTCACAAATTTAATGAAGTATATGAACCTAGAAATCCAAGAACCTCAAGGATAAACTCCTTGAACTCTTAAGAAGAATAAACTTCAAGAATAATAAACTTAAGAAGAATAAACTTCAAAAAAAGTCCATGCTATGACTCATTACTATCAAACTGTTAAAAGGCAAAAGAGAGAATTTTTAAAAAAGTTTTAATTAAATTAATATGGAGGTACAATTTTTATGTTACATTGTCACTTCTAGGGTAAAGTTCCAGTTGTAGAAGAGCCCCTCACCCAGTGGGTATGTTATACATTCTCATAATGTGCACATTAGGTGAGATCCTGCCTTAAGCCCTCCCCCCTTCTTCTAAATGTCCTCTCTGTTCCCTGCTTCCCTCTACTCCTGAACTGGACTATATTAGTGTTTTATTGTTCTTATGAGCTTGCAATTGTTTACATATTGATTTCATATTAGTATGGAGTACACTGGATATTTATTTTTCCATTCTTGCAATACTTTACTAAGAAGAATGTATTTCAATTCCATCCAAGTAAACGTAAAAGATATAAAGTCTCCATCTTTTTATGGCTGAGTAACATTCCATGGTATACAGATACCACAGTTTGTTGTTACATTCATGGATCCATTGACAGGCACTTAGGATGCTTCCATGACTTGGCAATTATGAATTGAGCTGCAATAAACATTCTAGTGTAAATGTCTTTGTGGCGAAATGATTTTTGTTCTTCTGGGTATATAGATACCTAGTAATGGGTTTGCAGGGTCAAATGTAAGGTCTACTTTTAGATATTTGAGGATTTTCCATACTTCTCTCCAAAAAGGCTGTATTAGTTTGCAATCCCACCAGCAGTGTGGAAGTGTTCCCTTCTCTCCAAATCCACACTAGCATCTGTGTTTTGGGACTTTGTGATGTGGACTAATCCTGCTGTGGTTTGGTGATATCTCACAGTGGTTTTGATTTACACTTCTCTGATGATTAAAGATGATGAGCATTTTTCTATGTTTGTTGGCCATGCATCTGTCATCCTTGGAAAAGTTTCTGTTCAAATCTCTTGCCCACTTATAGACAGAGTTGTTTGCACTTTGCTTATTGTTTAATTTGAGTTCTCTATAGATTTTAGGCCTTTGTGAGATACATAACATACAAAAATCTTCTCCCATTCTGCAGGTTTTGTTTGTGGTACCCTTAGCTGTGCAAAAGCTATTTATTTTTTTTTGAGACACAGTTTCACCCCTGCTAGAGTGCCATGGCATCTTAGCTCACAGCAACCTCAAGCTCTTGGGTTCAAGTGCTCCTTTGCCTCAGCCTCCCAAGGAACTGGGACTACAGTCTTCTGCCACAATGCCCACCTGTATGTATATATATAGATAGATAGATAGATAGATTTTTTAGAGGTGGGGTCTCCCTCTGGCTCAGGCTTGTCTTGAACCTGTGAACACAGGCAATCCACCTGCCTCAGCCCCCTAAATGCTGAGATTATAGGAGTGAGCCACCACTCCTGGCCTGCAAAAGCTTTTTAGCTTGATCAAATCCCAGTTATTTATTGTTGGTGTTGCTGCAATTACAAGGAGGGGATCTTCCTCATAAAGTTTTTTTCTCAGACCAATATCTTCAAGTGTTTTCCCCACACGTTCTTCTAGAATTTTTATTTTCTCATGTCTTAAATTGAAATCTGTTATCCAACAAGAATCAATTTTTGTCAATGATGAGAGGTGCAGGTCCAGTTTTAGACTTCTACGTGTGGATAACCAGTTCTCCCAGCAGTATTTGTTAAAAAAGGATTCTTTTTCCCATTGCATGTGTTTTTTAGTCTTACCAAAGATTAAATGACAATATGTGGCTGGGTTCATCTCTAGATTCTCCTATTCCATATCCTATTCCATAGATCTATGTTGCTATTTTTGTGCCAGTACCATGCTGTTTTGATCACTATAGCCTTGTAACATAACCTGAAATCTGGCAAAGTGATGCCTCCAGATTTGTTTTTATTTCTAAGAACTGTATTTGCTATTCGGGTTTTCTTTATGGTTCCATATGAATCAAAGTACTATTTTTTCAAGTTCTTTTAAGTATGACATTGGTGCTTTGAGGGGATTGCATTAAATCTATAGATTGCTTTGGGTAGTATGGACATTTTAACAATGTTGATTTTTCCCACCCATGAACATGGTATTTTCTTCCATTCGTTGACATCTTCTGCTATTTTCTTTCTCAAAGTTTCATAATTCTCTTTATAGAGATCTTTCATGTCTTTTGTTAGATATATTCTCAGGTATTTCATCTTCAAAAGAGAGAATCTTGAAGGTTGCAAGAGAGAAGTTACTCATCATGTACAAGGGATCTTTGATAAAATTAATAGCTGCTTCTCATCAGGAATGTTGGCTACCAATGGCAATTGGGTGACATATTTAAAGTGCAGAAAAAATTAAACTATCAACCTAGAATTATATATCTGGCAAAACTATTTTTCAAAAATGACAGAAAGATTAAAGAATTCACAGATAAACAAAAGCTGAGGGAGTGCACCACCACTAGACTTGCCTTACAAAATGTTGAAAGGAATGAAAGGAGTTCTTCAGGTTAAAATAAAAGGACTCTAGACACTAATTCAAAGACATAGGAAGAAATGATAATCTCTGTTAAAGGTAGATAGATGGACAAATATAAAATCCAGTATTATTTATTTTTTGTTTCTAACTCCACTTTTAATTTACTGCATAATTTAAAAAATAAATGTGTAAAGAATATTAATCTGTTATTTGGCACATAATGTATAAAGAAGTAATTTGTGACTGAGTGTGCTGGCTCATGCTATAATTCTAGCACTTTTAAAGGTTGACACAAGAAGATCACTTGAGCCCAGGAGTTTGAGACTAGCCTGAGTAACATAGTGGGATCCTATCTCTACAAAAATAGAAAATTTATCTGGGTGTGGTGGTAACCTCCCAGCTACATGGGAAGCTGAGGTAAGAAGACTGCTTGAGCCCAGAAGTACAAGGCTTCAGTGAGCTATGATGAGACCACTGCTGTGTAGCTGGAGTAGGTTGGGCAGCAGAATAAGACCCTGTCTCAAAAGAAAAAGAAAGATATCATTTGTGACAACAATAACATGAAGAGTGGGGTAGAACCAGAGCTGTGTAGAACCAGAGTTTTTGTACACAAAACAAAATTATTGACATTAAACTGGTATCAATTCAAGTTAAATGGTTATAAATTTAGAATGCTGAATATAATCCCTATGGCATTCATAAAGAAAATACTTAAAGGACAGTGCCTGTGACTCAAAAGAGTAGGGTGCTAGTCCCATATGATGGAGGTGGCAGGTTCAAACCCAGCTCCAGCCAAAGACTACAAAAAAGAAAATACTTAAAGACCATACACAAAAAGAAATGATAAGGAACTTGAAATATTTTGCTACAAAAAAACAGCTAAACACAAAATAAGGCAGCAATGGAGAAAATGAGGGACAAAAATAGCTAAAACATAAAGGAAATAAGAAAAGAGGCAGAAATTAGTCTTTCTTTATCAGTAATTACTTTAAACGTACACTGATTAAATTCCCCTATCAAATGGTGGAGATTGGCCAAATGGATTCAAATAAAGTATGCAGCTGTATGCTGTCTACATAAGACTAACCTTAAGTCCAAAGACAAAAATAGACCAAAAGTCAAAAAATAGAACAAGACATTTCAAGCAAAGGCTAACAAAAAGAAAGTGATAATGTCTCTGCTAATATAAAAAAATTTTTTTAATTCAAAATTGTGAAAAGAAACAGAGAAGGGCATTGTATAGTGTATATTGATAAAGAAATCAGATCATCGTCATGATATAACACCTGGAAACATATGCACAAAATAATAGAGCCTAAAAATATATGACAAAAACATTGTCAAATTTGATGGAGAAAAAAAGATAGTTCTACAATAATAGTTGAATACTTCAAGACCCCAATAAATGCAGAGAACATCTACTCCATATGCCCTGAAGACCATTTAAAAAATAGAAAATGTAAAGGACACAATAAACCAGCTAGACTTAAGAAGTATGTGTAAAACACTCTACCCAACATTAGCAGAATACACATTCTTCGCCAGTACATGTGAAATATTTTCTAGGATAGACCATATGTTAGGATGCAAAATAAGTTTTAGTAGATTTCAAAAGAAAAATATATAAAGAATATTCTTTGACCACAGTGGAATGAAGCCAAGAATCAATAACTAAAGGAATTCTGGAAAAGTCACAAATGTATGAAAATTAATCAACACACCCTTAGGCAAGAAATAGTAATAAGAGAAATTAGAAAATATTTAGGAGTTAATGAAAAAGAAAATGCAATTAACAAAACTTACAGGATGCATAAATACAGTGCAAAAAGGGAAAATTATAGCTTAAATGCTTATATTAAAAAATAAGAAATATCTTAAATCAATAGCTTAACTTTGTGCCTTATGAAAATAAGGGAAAAAGCACAAATGAAATCTAAAGCTAGCAAAAAGAAGGAAATAATAAAGATTCCAGTGGAGAAAAAGGAAATAGAGAACTGAACTGAATTGTGCTCCTAAAAATTCAGATTCATATGTTGAAGTTCTAACCCCAATGTGACAATATTTGAACACAGAGGTAAAAGAAATCATAAGTATGGCCCTAATCTGGTAAGGCTAGCGTCTTTAGAAGAAGAAGAAAAAGAAGATTTCTTTTCTTTCTCTCTCTTCCTTATTCCCTGCTTACCTCTTCTTTCTCCTCTCCATCTCTCTTTCTCTCCTTCCCTCCCTGTTGGTGTACAGAAGAAAGCCATGTGAAGACACCCAGTAAGTAAAGAGCTGTCTACAAGCAAGGGAGAGATTCATCACCAGAAACTGAATTTGTAGGTATTTTATTCATGGACTTTTAGTTTCCAGAACTGTGAGAAAACAAATATCTGTTGTTTAAGCCACCCAGTCTGTGATATTTTGTTATGGCAGCCTGAGAAGACTAATGTTTCTTCTTTGAATAGTTCAACAAAATGAATAAACCTTTAGATAGACAGACAAAGAAAAAAAGAAAATTGGTCCATATAATTATAATTAAAAATAAAAATGGAAACATTGCTATGAATTCCATAAAAATAAAAAGGATTATACTGTGACCATTTTTCACCAAAAAAATAGACAGCCAAGATGAACAAGATAAATTCCTAGAAACACAGAAATTACTAAAATGCATTTAATAAGAAATAGAAAATCTGAACAGATCTTTAACTATTAAATAGACTGAATTCATAATCAAAGGCCTCCCACTAGTGAAGTCATCTGTATTCACTAGTGGCTTCTAACAAAAATTTATTACTATTATTTTTTTTTTTTTTTGCAGTTTTTGGCTAGGGCCAGGTTTGAACCCACCACCTCCAGTATATGGGGCTGGCACCCTACTCCTTTGAACAATAGCCATCATCCTAAAAAATTATTTTTTTAATTATTTTTTATTAAATCATAACTTTGTATATTGATACATTTATGGGGTTCAGGATACTGCTTTGATATACAATGTGAAACGCTTACATTAAACTAAGTAACACATCCATCACAATTATACTCATTTCTTAATAGTTTTAAAATGTACCATTGCATCATGCACATTAGGTGAGGTCCACTCAAATACCCTCCCTCCTCTCATATCCTCCCTCCCCTCCCCTCTCTCTCCTCTTCCCTTCTACTTTCTGGACTATAGTTATGTCTTGCCATTCATATGAGTGTGTAGGTGATTATATATTGATTTCATAGTAGTATTGGATACTTTTTTTCCATTCTTGAGATACTTTATTAAGAATAATATGTTCTACCTCCATCCAGGTAGCCATAAAAGATGTGAAGTCTCCATCTTTCTTTATGGCTACATAGTATTCCATGGTGTACATATACCACAATTTGCTAATCCATTCATGGGTCAATGGGCACTTGGGCTGTTTCCATGTCTTGGCTATTATTAATTGGGCTTCAATAAGCATTCTGGTGCAAATGTCTTTATTGTAAAATATTTTTGATCATCTGGGTATATACCTAGTAGAGGAATTGCAGTATCAAATGGTAGGTCTGCTTTTAGTTCCTTCAGTGTTCTCCAAAATACTTTCCAAAAAGGTCTTATTGCTTACATTCCCACCAGCAGTGTAGAAGCATTCCCTTCTCTCTGCATCTATGCCAACATCTGTAGTTTTGGGATTTTGTGATGAGGGCTAATCTTATTGGAGTTAGATGATATCTCAACGTGGTTTTGATTTGCATTTCTCTGATAATTAAGGATGATGAGCATTTTTTCACGTGTTTGTAGGCCATATGCCTGTCTTCATCAGAGAAGTTTCTGTTCAAGTCTCTTGCCCACATAGAAATGGGGTTATTTGTTCTTTTCTTATTGATTAGTTTGAGTTCTCTGTAGATTCTAGTTATCAGACCTTTGTCAGAAGTATAACTTGCAAAAATCTTCTCCCATTCTGAAGGTTGTCTGTTTGCTTTATTACTGTGTTCTTGGCTGTGCAAAAGTTTTTAGTTTGATCAGATCCCAGTAATGTATTTTTGGTGTTGCTTCAATTGCCTTGGGGGTCCTCTTCATAGAATATTCTCCCAGGCTAATTTCTTCAAGTGTTTTCCCTGCACTCTGTTCTAGTATTTTTATATTTTCATGTTTTAAGTTTAAATCTTTTATCTAGTGAGAATCAATTTTTGTTAATGGTGAAAGGTAGGGGTCCAGTTTCAGTCTTCTATAGGTAGCCAGCCACTTCACCCAGCACCATTTGTTAAAAAGGGAGTCATCCACCCACTGAATATTTTTGATAGGCTTGTCAAAGATCAAATGAGGATAAGTGTCTGGGTTCATCTCTTGGTTCTCTATTCTGTTCCATAAATCTACTGCTCCATTTTTGTGCCAGTACCATACTGTTTTTATCACTATAAATTTATAGTATAGCATAAAGTCTGGTAAGGTGATACCTTCTGATTTGTTCTTATTTATGAGTATATACTCACTATCCAAGTTTTTTTCTGATTCCATATAAAACAAAGTACTATTTTTTCAAGTTCTTTAAAATATGACAATGGTGTTTTAATAGGGATTGCTTTAAATCTGTAGATTACTTTGGGTAGTAATTTTGACAATGTTGATTCTTCCCAGCCATGAGCATGGTATATTTTTCCATTTGTTAACATCTTTCAACGATTTCTTTTCTCAGAGTTTCATAGTTCTCTTTACAGAGATCTTTCATGCCCTTTGTTAGGTAAATCCCCAGATATTTCATCTTCTTTGGTGCTATTATAAAAGGAATAGAATCCTTGATTTTTTTTTCAGCTTTTTTCAGACTATTGTTTGGCATATATAAAAACTCCTGACTTGTAGTATTGATTTTGTATCCTGAGACACTGCTGTATTCCTTGATCACTTCTAAGAATTTTAAAGTTGAGTCCCTGAGATTTTCCAGGTATAGGATCATATCATCAGTGAAGAGTGAAAGTTTGATCTCCTCCAACCTTATTTGGATATCCTTGATCACCTTTTCTTGCCTGATTTCAATGGCTAAGACTTCCATTACTATGTTGAATAGCAGTGGTGATAGTGGGCCTCCTGGCATCAGTCCTGATCTGAGAGGAAATGTTTTCAATGTTACACCATTCAATATGATACTGCTGTGGGTTTGCTATAGATGGCCTCTATCAGTTTAAGAAATGTCCCATCTATGCCTATTTTCTTAAGAATTCTGATCATGAGGCTCAGTGCCCTGTGGCTCAAGTGGCTAAGGCACCAGCCACATACACATGAGCTGGTGGGTTTGAATCCAGCCCGGGCCCCCCAAACAACAATGATGGTTGTAATCAAAAAACAGCCAGGCAATGTGGTGGGCACCTGTATTCCCAGCTACTTGGGAGGTGGAGGCAGGAGAATTGCTTGAGCCCAGGAGTTGGGGGTTGCTGCAAGCTGTGATGCCACAGCACTCTACCCAGGGTGACAGCTAGAGGCTCTGTCTCAAAAAAAAGAATTCTGATCATGAAATGATGCTGGATATTATCAACGGCTTTTTCTGCATCAATTGAGAGAATCATATGGTCTTTGTTTTTTATTGTATTGATGTGATGTATAATATTTATGAATTTGCATCTGTTGAACCAACCCTGTAACCCTGGAATAAAACCAACTTGATCATGGTGTATAATTTTTTTTGATGTGTTGTTGAATTCTGTTTGCTAAGATCTTATTGAATATTTTTGCATCAATATTCATTAATGATCTTGGCCTATAATTTTCTTTCTTTGTTGGATCCTTTCCTGGTTTGGGGATCAGGAAGATATTTGCTTCATAGAATGTGTTGGGAAGTATTCTTTCTGTTTCTAAGCTTTGGAAAAGATTGTATTATATGGGTACTAGCTCTTCTTGAAAGGTTTGATAGAATTCAGATGTAAAGACATCTGGTCCTGGACTTTTCTTTTTTGGGAGATTTTGTATTGTTGATGCTATTTCAGTGATTGATAAAAGTCTATTCAAGATTTCTAATTCTTGGCTCAGTGCCTGTGGCTCAAGTGGCTAAGGCACCAGACACATACACCCAAGGTGGTGGGTTCAAATCCAGCCCAGGCCACCAAACAACAATGACGGCTGCAACCAAAAAATAGCTGGGTGTTGTGGCGGGTGCCTGTGATCCCAGCTACTTGGGAGGTTGAGGCAGGAGAATTGCTTGAGCCCAGGAGTTGGAGGTTGCTATGAGCTGTGATGCCACGGCACTCTACCCAGGGGGACAGCTTGAGGCTCTTGTCTCAAAAAAAAAAAAGATTTCTAATTCTTTCTGGTTGAGTCTAGGAAGGTGGAGTGCTTCCAGGTATTGGTCCATTTCCTTCATATTTTCATATTCTGGGAATAGAGATTTTTGTAGTAATCATTGAGGATTTTTTGAACTTGAAGTGTCTGTTGTTATTTCTCCTTTATTGTTTCTGACAGACAATATTAGAGATTTTACTTTTTTATTTCTGATTAGAAAACCAACTTTTTGTTTTGCTGATCTTCTGAATGATTCTTTTGTTTTCAATTTCATTTAATTCTGCCCTAATTTTGGTTATTTCTTTTCTTCTGCTGGGTTTGGGGTTGGAATTTTCTTCCTTTTTCAGCTGCTTAAGACAATCCATTAAGTTGTTGGCTTCCTGTCTTTCTGCTTTCTTAATGAAGGCTTCCAATGCTATAAATTTGGCAAAGGGGTGTTAAAATCTCCAACTATTAGAGGGCAGGAATATATCAAGTTGTTCATATCCATTAGGTTCTGCTTTATTAATTGAGGAGCATTCTGGTAGGGTGCATAAATGTTAATTATCAACATCTCTTTGTGTTGGGTGTTTCCTTTGACAAATACATAGTAACCTTCCTTGTCTTTCTTTATCCTTATTGGTTTAAAGCCAATTGTATCTGCTACTAAAATTGCAACCCCTATTTTTTTCTGATTTCCATTTGCCTATATTATACACCTCCATCTCTTCACCCTAAGTCTGTTTTTATCCTTTAAGGTAAGGTGAAATTCTTGTATACAACAGATATCCGGTCTGAGTTTATGTATCCAGTAAGCCAGCCTGTGCCCCTTCAGAGGACAATTTAAACCATTCACAATAATTGAGAGAATTGGCAAGCCTGGTTGTGTTTTGGGTGTCATGATTTTCAGATATCCAGGGACATTTTTAATCCTTTCACCACTGTGGAAGTTGGATTTTTATCAAAAATTTCTTGGTGAGTTTACTTTGGAGGTAGAGCATTGTGCTGGTCATTGTAGAGGATGGGTCTGAGAATATCCTGGAGAGCTTGTTTAGTTATGGAAAATTTCTTTAACATGTCTATTTCATTAAAGTATTTGATTTCCTCATCACAAATGAAACTCAGTTTAGCTGGATACAGGTTCCTGGGCTGAAAGTTGTTTAGTTTTAGGAGATTGAAGGTTGATGACCATCTTCTTCTGGCTTAAAATGTTTCGACTGGGATATCGGCAGTCATTCTGATACTTCTCTCTTTGTAGATGATGTTTTTCTTATGTCTGGAAGCTTGAAGAATTTTTTCCTTTGTCTTAACTTTGGCAAAGTTAATCACAGTGTTTCTAGGAGATGCTTTATTGATTAAGTCTTGCTGGGGTTCTGAAACTGTCTGCTATCTGAAGTTCTGTATCTCTTGCAATGCTTGGGAAATTCTCTTCCAAAATCTCTTGGAGTAGAGCATCTGTACCTTTAGGGACATCTTCTTCTCATTTGGGAATTTCCATAAAATGAATGTCTGATCTTTTGGAGTGATCCTACAACTCTCTCAGGGAATGATCAGTTTTTTGCTCTCCATTTGTCTGGCAATGTTCAAAAACTTTATCTTCAGTTTCAGAGATCCGTTCTACTTCCTGGTCAACTCTATTACTAAGGGATTCTACTGTATTTTGGGGATTCTGCAACTAACTTTTTCATTTCCTTGAGCTTTGCTCTTTTCTCATTGTGTCCATATCTTTGTTGACTTGAGCTTTGAATTCATTAATTTCTTGAGACAACTTTAGAACTATTCTTTGGAATTCATTTTCTATCTTTTCTTCCATTCTATTTATTTTATTTGCCATCCATATTCTGAATTCAACTTCTGACATTGCTGCCATTTGTCTATGCATGGCATCTTCAGTTGTATCTCCTTTGTCATTTCTTGGGGAGGTTAATCTACTCTGGTTCTTCTCTTGGCTCCACACCATGTTTATTTCCCACCATTTGGTTATTAGAACTGGTAGGGTGAGATTGAATTGTGGTTCCCAAGTAGTGGAGATAATCCCTTATCAAAGTGCTAGGCTTTGTATTTGTGGCTTATCTCCTCCAACCTTACAAAGGTCCCTTTCAGAGTTTTGGCCAGAGACTCTCAGGACCTGCTTAATGAGATAGCACAAGCTAGCTCTGTTTTGATACCAGCCAACTTCTACCTTATCCTTAGAAGCCACAGTGTTAGGTTTAAATCTCGACTGTGAAGAGATACAAACAACTGTGGTGCCCATCCCCCACCCTTCAGTTCTTTTCCACTACAGAACTTCAAAGGTCAGAAGTCTCAGAATGTCCCCAAGTGGACAGCCCCAGACACAGGTTCCGATTAAATTGTCTCAGGCAATGCAAACCCTGCTCAACAGAGAGGGGTTCAAGGGTCTCCAACAGCACAATTGGAGCCAGGTATCCACACTCCCACCCACATAGACTCAGTCCACACTGTTGTCCACTTCTCTGCTCACAGGCCCATCTGGAGCCAGGGGCCATGTCCCCATCCACTGGTCTCAGTCCTCACCCAGTTTGCCTCTGCTTGCCAGAGTACTTGGAGTCAGGGGACCATGTCCCCGCCTGCCAGCCTCAGTCTGCTGCCTGGCAAGCCTCTGATTGCAGGTTCTGTTAGAGTCAGGGCACCACACCCCACCTGCAGGTCTTAGTCCTCACCTGGTAAGCCTCTGCTCACCAGACCTGCTAAAGACAGGGGACCATGCCCTAGCCCTCAGGTCTTGGTTCACACCCAGCAAGCCACTACCCAAGGGTTCTGTTGCAATCAGGGGACCATGCCCTTGCTCTCAGGTCTCAGTCCATACCTAGCAAGCCTCTGCTCACAGGACCAGCAGGGGCTTGGGACCAGCCCGTCTGCTGAACTCAGTGTACATGGGGCAACCACTCTCCCACTATGGGTGCCATCAGAGCTGCGGGTTCTGCATCCTGTCTCGCTAGACACAGCCCAAACTAAAGGTCAACACCACCACTAGCTGGGCATAGTCATAACCAGGGGACTGCTCCTCCTCCCACCGAGTGTCCCTATCTTCCCACACCCTCTTTTCCCCCATTAGTCACAGATTCTGATGGTTGGCAGTCCACACTGTGTCCAGATCTCTCAGGACAAGACCAGATTCTCTGTGCTCTGCAAGGGGCAGAACTTCAGACCGCCATGTGAGGAGGAAGGGTGGCCTGGGAGTTCTGACTTGTGGGGGAAAATATCTGTTCAATTTTATGCCTGGTTGAGTGATATCTAGGTTCATAAGTGGGACTTCCCCGGAGAAAGACACCTGGAGTTTAGTGGCTCACTCCAGTGAGGTAAAATGAGAGGTCTTTTGTTCCCTGCTCATTCCCAGATAGCCTGCAGGTCTCCTGCTTGGGGGAGGGGTCTCCTATCCTCTAGTCCATAGGCTTTGTACCTGAAATTTGTCTTCTTGAAAGCTCTTCCTTGGAGTTACAGCTTGCTGAACTTTTTTCTTGGCTCAGCTCCCCCACCTTTGGCTTCATAAAGTCCAATTCTGTCCAGTTTTTCTTCCTCTGCTCAGGAGTCTATGCTGAGGATTGCTACCAGTCAGCCATCTTCCCAGAATTCCTACCTAACAAAAATTTAAAGTCTTATTGCCAATCCTTCTCAAACTCCTCCCAACACAGGAGGATAGAAGACCCTTAAACTCTTTGTATAAGGCCAGCATTACCCTGATGTCAATGCCAGGTAAAGACATCACAAGAAAATGAAATTATAGACTCTGTTAATATACATATAAAAATTCATCCCCAAAGTATGAGCAAACTGAATCTAACAGCATATTTAAAAGATTATATACTATGATCAAGTGGAACTTATCTTAAAAATGCAAATTGGTTCAATATAAGAAAATCAATTAACGTATTATGTCATATTAGGTATATATATACATATATATGTCACAATTTTTAAAATTAATGTATATTGAAATACACATCTTAAAATGTGTGATTAGTATATGTGTATGAACTCTATTTCAATAAAACTGTTAAATATATATATTACATATAAATTAATGTATAATGTATAAATTATATATTACATATAATTATGTAATATATATCATTGATCCTTGAACAATATGACCTCCTGCACAGTTAAAAATATGAGTATAATTGACTTCACAAAGACTTACTACTAATACCCTACTGTTGACTGGAAGCATTATTGATAACACAAATAGTCAATAACATAATTTTGTGTATTATATGTATTATATACTTTATTTTTGCAATTAAGTAAGCTAGAGAAAAGAAAATGTTTTGCTGGTATTAAGAAAATGATGGTAGATGGTGGGACCCAAGTGTCTTACTATTGGAGGGAGGCCACAGACAGACAAGGAGACCAGGCTAGAATGATCCATGTGGTGATGGAGGAGGGTTGGAGACATCAATGTGCATTCATGTCTAGTCATGTATACACATGCACATACAGAGGACATATTTCCACATAGAAGTATTATGAATATATTTATAAGTTAGTCTAAACACATATATTTTTTTCACTGTCAGCTAAGAGTACCTAATTAAAGAAATGAAACTCGAATAGCAATTAGCACACCTATCACTCAGAGCTTGATTTCTACACTATTCTCCAATAAAAGGAACTAGGGATCCTTGAAGAAATGGCTGATTCTCAGACTGGGGTGGGAAATGTACAAGCTGCACATGGAGCATCTTGTGGCAGGAAGTAAGGAAGTACTCAGAATACACAAACACACACACACACACACTCTCACATTGATGGGGGTATGTTGAAGGTGCACAGAAGCCAAATGAAATAGCTTCCAAAGGCCAAAGCTGGAACAGTTTGAACAATAAATAAAACAAACTACTTATTTGTTTGTTTGTTTGTTTGTTTGTTTATTGGGAGTGGGTTATAACCCAAAGTATAAAATAAATATCCATACTGGTATAAATAAATGATTGACTAAATTAATAAATGAAAGAGAAGATACAAATCTCCTGGGCGAGTTCCAAATAAATCATAGACACTCTACCCTCAAGGAGAGGGAGCATAACTCCCCACCTCTCAGAGGTGGACTGTGAATAGTGACTTCCTTCCAAAGTGTACAATTTAGAAAAGAAGGGGAAAGAGGAAATTTAGTGATGTACAGACCTTACATATACTGTCTCAGGAAAGTGATTAAGGTCAACATCAGCAGTCATAAGTCTTGTGGAGAGTACATACTTTTGACATGACATAATAAGAATTATAATTTATCTTTATAGTCTTCAATGTCAAACCCATAATGTCTATCTTTTTTTTATTATTTCTTTTTTTCTACTTTATTCTTTTTTTTAATTATAACTATGTACATTGATGAATTCTGGGGTACAGTGTAGTGTTTTCATATACAATTTGAAATATTTCCATCAAACTGATTAACATAGCTTTCATGTCATTTTCTTAGTTATTGTGTTAAGACGTTCATATTGTACTCTCAGAAAGATTCACTTGTACCCTTGTAAGATAAACCATAGAAGTCATACCTCCAATCACCCTCCCTCCACCCATTTCCCCTACTCCTCTCCCTCTTCCTCCCCATATTCTTAGGCTGTTATTAGGTTATAGATTTTATATGAAAGCTATAAATTAATTTCATAATAGGGATGTGTACATTGGATACTTTTTCTTCCATTCCTGAGATACTTTGCTAAGAAGAACACATTCCAACTCCATCCATGTGAACATGAAGGACGTAAAGTCTCCATCTTTCTTTATGGCTACATAGTATTCCATGGTGTACATATACCACAGTTTGTTGATCCATTCGTGGATCGATGGGCACTTGGGCTTCTTCCATGACCTGGCAATTATGAATTGGGATGCAATAAACAGTCTGATGCAAATATTTTTGTTGTAATGTGATTTTTGGTCTGCTGGGTATATACCTAATAAAGGAATTGCAGGATCAAATGGCAGGTCTATTTTCAGTTCTCTAAGTGTTCTCCAGATGTCTTTCCGAAAAGAATGTATTAGTTAACAT
>CAUYQV010111640.1:0-19920 GCA_963574575.1 Galagoides demidoff
TGTTATACTGTGTTTGACCTTTCATTCATAACTGTTTGGTATTTTGCATTTACCACCTTGTCAATTTATTGTACGATAACTTTGGAAGTTTGACAATTGACCAGATTTGCTTATGCAAATAAAGAATTCAAGCTTACCTTACATTTGCATCGTGTCTCAGAAAATGTGCCCTATTGCACACATTTTCTGAAATTTAACTGCTGTAGATGAGAACACAACATACACTTCACTGGCTATTCTGTCTTGTAATATGAAAACCTCCCAGACAACTTGGTTAAGAGGAAAAAACAGATTATGCTTTACAAAACGTGCATGGCTTTCTTGGGTTAACTCACTGTAAATTGTCCTTACTAATCTGGAAGGGTTCATCTTAACAGCTACCTGCTGATCCCTTTTTTTTTTTTTTATTGTTTGGGATTCATTGAGGGTGCAAAGAATCAGGTTACACTGATCACATTTGTTAGTAAAGTCCCTCTTATAATTGTGCCCTGCCCCCAAGAGGTGTGCCATCACCATAACCCCCTGCGTCCTCCCCTCTCCCCCTCTCTCATTTCCCTACCTCCCATCATGTATTAGCTCATTTACTGCCTTCATATTAGAATAGAGTATATTGAATTCTTGCTTCTCCATTCTTGTGATGCTTTACCAAGAAAAATGCATTCCACCTCCATCCAGGTTAATACAAAAGATGCAAAGTCTCCATCTCTTTTAGTGGCTGAATAGTATTCCATGGCATACATATATGACAGTACCTCCTGATGCTTTAAGAAGGGCAGAATATAATTACCCTATCTTGATATTGCTTCAGGCAGAAACATCATTGTTGAATATCCACCATTTTCTATTTTGCATCTTACTTCCCAGACTTCATGAGCAGAGTTGGTCAGAACACACCCATCTTTAGGAAGGAAAAATGACATTCAACAGCAATAAGTAGTGAACTCAAAGTCATCAGGTTAAGACACATCGAAAAAGCAATTTCAGATTTGCAAATCTTTGCTGCTTTAAAAATGATCACTCAAAACTAACTTTCACTATTCCCACAAGAATATTCCAGATGTTTTCACAACTTTTCTCTGAGGTACAAAAACTAGCATCTATTTGGCATAAACAGATCTCCAGAGTTTGCTTTTCAATACATTAAGTCCTCTCTTAATGCTGTTGATAGGTTATTGGAAATCACAACTTTAACACATTAACTGCCATGAGAGTTGTATTTAACTCAGGATAGTTTTTTTTTTTTTTTTCAGTTTTAGCCAGGGCTGAGCTTGAACCCACTGCCCCTGGTATATGGGGCTGGCGCCCTACTCCTTGAGCCACAGGCACTGCCCTAACTCATGATAATTTTGAATCCCAGGCCTTGTGAGGCTGTGAACCCTCTGCTCATTGTTTGTGCTGTCGATCAGCACGTGTCCCCCACCTCTTGTTACCATGCCTCAGCCAGCCTGCCCCACACGTGCAAGGCTCTGATTGCCACAACTTCCTGCACATTTCAGCTTGACTGTTTGCCTGGCAGCTGTTTGAACGAAATGCAGATGACAGTATGTGGTGATGAGACACTGTCGCACATACTGAGTGGGTATGAGTCAAAGGTTGTCATCCAGGACCACCCATCACCCAAGGTCCAAGCCAGACATAGTAAATACTTGTGGAATGACAAAAGACTCAATTCTCAGAAACAATTCAATTAAGTACGTCATGAGTCACATATAACCATAACCCCAAGGCAAACTTTTTTTTCTAGTGTGGCAGTCAGTCTGTTAAGAGAAATGATATACAGTAGGTCTCAAATGACATCATTTCCTTCAATGTCATTTCCTTATAATGTTGTTGAGGAAAAACAGTTGTTATACACCATTTCGCTTAAAGTCACAGTTGTTAAGGACCTACAGATGACATTACAGAGGACTTGCTGCACTGTTTGTATTTAAGCCATCCAAAAAGTGCCTGGGTGTATTGCCACAGACATGGTGTTTTTGTTTTTGTGAGACAGAATCTCACTGTGTCTCCCCCAGTAGAGTGCTGTGGCATCACAGCTCACAACAACCTCAAACTCTTGGGTTCAAGCAATTCTCTTGCCTCAGCCTCCCTAGTAGCTGGGCCGACAGGTGCCCGCCATAGTGCCCGGCTATTTTTTGGTTTTAGTTGTCATTGTCATTAAGCAGGCCTGGGCTGGATTTGAATAGCCAGTCCTGGTATATGTGGCCAGGGCCCTAACTACTGAGCTATGGATGTGTAGCCACAGACATGGTTTTTAAAATAACCACAGTGAAACCTGGAAAAGAAGAGGTAAAGGAGGAAAGAAGAGGCATGGAAGAAAGGACAGAAAGGAAAACTAGAAGGGAACAAAAAAGGAGTGAAAAGTCAGGCTGCAGAATACAGGGCCAGCTGGAGGCCAATTGAGGAAAGAGAGAGAACTATTTTCAAATTTCTGTTGGTTGAGCCTTATTCATTCACCAGTTGTACAAGGTTCTACATATCAATTTAAAAGGTTCGCTTCAGACACCTACTAGTATTATTAGATCTGTAAATGGAACTCATGTTACTACTAAGATGTTTAGTGAACACATAATACATGCTAGTAATATGAATGGGGACATTTGCAGACCTTCCATAGAAGAATGGCTAAGAAATTCTCTAAACAAAAAAGAAATTATTATTATATTTTTTATCTTAACCATTGTATTTTATCTGAAAACATTTTAATGTACATATGTTCCTAAGCTTTTTTTTTAACTGTTGGGGAAGAAAAAATATAACGAGTTAAAAATGGCTAGATATAGGCTGGGCATGGTGCCTCACACCTGTAATCCCAGCACTCTGGGAGGCTGAGGTGCGTGGACTGCCTGAGTTCAGGAGTTTGAGACCAGCCTGAGCAAGAGCAAGACCCCATCTCAAAAAAATTAGCCAGGCATTGTGGCTGACACCTGTAGCCCCAGCTACTTAGGAGGCTGAGGCAAGAGGAATCCTTTAGCCTGTGAGTTTGAGGTTGCTTGGGAACTGTAACACCACAGCACTCTACCAAGGGTGACAGTGTGAGACTCTGTCTAAAAAAAAAAAAAACAAAAAAAAAAACCTAGATATAATAGTCTTCCTTTTTCCTTTTTCTCTTGTGTCATCAAATTTATATGTCATGATTGAAATAAAAATCATAACACTGTCTAATGTGATTATACATTTAAGTGGAGGAAATATTTAAGATAATTACAAATGAGAAGGTTAAAAGGACATAAAAGAGGTAAGTTTTTCATGTTTCATTTGAACTGGTAAAAGGTCGACACCAGTTGATAGTGAAGATATATATAATGCTTAGAACAATGACTAAAAAAAACTTATAAAGAGATATACTTTAAAGATACTATAGATAAGTCCAATGGGATAAAAAAATTTTTTTGAGACAAAGTCTTACTCTATTGCCCTGGGTAGAGTTCTATGACATCATAGCTCACAGCAACCTCAAACTCTTGGGCTCAGGCAATTCTTTTGCCTCAGCCTCCCAACTAGCTAGAACTACAGGTACCCATCACAATACCCTGCCAGTTTTTCTATTTTTTGTAGAGAGGAGGTCTTACCCTTGCTCAAGCTGGTCTCAAACTCTTGAGCTCAAGAAACTCACCCACCTCAGTCTCCCAGAGTGCTAGATACAGGCTCAAGCCACTACACCCAGCCAGTCAAATGAAATTTTAAAAGGGATACAAGTAATCCACATGGAGGCAGAAGAAAGAAAATAGAGAAACAAAAACAGACCAGAAAACAAAAAAATAGAGTGGCAGACTTGAGCCTTAACATGTCAATTTTTTATTAAATATAAGTGGTCTAAATATGTCATTAAAACCAGATTGGCCGAGTGAATTTAAACATATGATCTAACTGTATACTGTCTATAAGAAGATCACTGCACATAAAATGACATAGGTAGGTTGAATGCAGAAAGCAAAAGCACTCAAAATTATCAGAGACAGAAAGGGACGTTACATATAATAAAAGGGCCAATCTGTTAAGAAAGACATTGCAATTCTAAATGGGTGTGTACAAAATAAGCAGCAAATCAAGTGAAGTGATGGTTGATAAAACCAAAATAGAATAGGTAAATACACAATTATGTTTTGGGATTTAACACCTCTATCTCAACAATTAAGAGACAAGAAGTCAGCAAGAACATAGAACTGAACAATACCAACAAATAGAATCTAATCACCACCTACAGAATACCACACTCAATAAAACAGAATACACATTCTTTTCAAGTGTTCACAGAACATATACTAAGGTAGACCATATTCTGGGCCATCAGACAAACTTCAACAAAGAACTATAATCATACAGGGTATATTCAAAGACCACAATGGGGCCAAACAAGAAATCATCAGCAAATATATAATAAGAAAATCTGTAAATATTTGGAAACTCAAAAGCACACTTCTAAATAATCAATGGGTCAAAGAAGAAAGGAAATTGTTAAATACGATGCAATGAATGAAAATAAATACATAATATGGAAAAAATTGTGGGCCAGAGGTAAGGCATTCTAATTAATTCTAAGACGAATTTATAATACTAAATACATTAGAAGAAAAATGTCTAAAAGCAATTATCTAAACTCCCACTCAAGAAACTAGAAAAAGAAGAGGAAAATAAACCTCAAGCAAGCAGAAAGACATAATAAAGATAAAAACAGAATTCAATGAAATTAAAGAGAAAAATCAATGAAAGAAATAGCTAATTCTTTGACAAGATTAATAAAATTAACTAACTTCGGCAAAGCTTGACCAATAGAGGAAAAAGCAAGAGAAAACACAAATTAAAAACTTTAGGAATGCAAGAGGAAATATCACTGAAACTACAAGACATCAAAAGGATAGTAAGGGAATATTTCAAACAAAGAGATGAGTAAATGTGATAATTTAGATAAATTAAACCAATACGTGTATATCTAATAACATAAACCACAACTCATCTAACATGAAATAGATAATATGAACAGCCCTGTAATGCTTAAGGAAGTTGAATATGTAATTTCTTTCTTTTCTTTTTTTTTTTTTTGAGACAGAGTCTTAGCAGAGTGCCCTGGTGTCACAGCTCACAGCAATCTCAAACTCTTGGGCTTAAGTGATTCTCTTGCCTCAGACTCCCAAGTAGCTGGGACTACAGGCACCCGCCACAGTGCTCAGCTATTTTTTGGTTGTAGTTGTCATTGTTGTTTAGCAGGCCTGGGCCTGGCTTAAACTGCCAGCCTTGGTATGTGGCCAGCGCCCGACTCACTGAGCTACAGAAACTGAGCCTTGAGTTTGTAATTTTAAAACTCTCAACAAAGAAAGGACAAGATGATTTCATTGGAAGATTCTGCCAAACCTTTAAAGAAGTGTTAACACTAATTCCACACAATCTCCTCCAGAAAACAGAAGAGAATATTTTTCCATTTTATGAACCTAGAATTACCCTAATGCCAAAGCCAAAGAAAGTAGTAAAACAAAACAAAATAAAACCCAAATAATTATTTATATAATATAATTGCATTACAGATCAATGTTCCTCATGAGAACATTGCACCTCATTGAGATCAATGTTCCTCATGAATATAGATGCAAAAATTCTTTTTTTTTTTTTTTTGAGACAGAGCCTCAAGTCCCCCTGGGTAGAGTGCCATGGCATCACAACTCCTGGGCTCAAGTGAGTCTCCTGCCTCAGCCTCTCAAGTAGCTGGGACCACAGGCGCCCGCCAAAACACCTGGCTATCTTTTGGTTGCAGCCGTCATTGTTTTTTTGGCAGGACTGGGCTGGATTTGAACCCCCCACCTTAGGTGTATGTGGCTGGTGCCTTAGCCACTTGAGCCACAGGCACCAAGCCAGTGCAAACATTCTTAATAAAATATTAATATTCAGGGGTGGTGCCTGTGGCTCAAGGAGTAGAGGCACATATGCTAAGGCTGGTGGTTTCAAACCCAGCCCTGGCCAAAAAACTGCAAAAAAAAAAAAAAAATAGTATTCAGATATATATGCAAAGAACTATATGACTATGGTTCATTCTAATGATGCAAGAATGGCTCCATATCAAAATTGATCAATGTAATCCATCATATTAACAGTCTAAGAAGAAAAACCATGCTATCATATATAGTCATGTTCTGTATCACGATGCTGTGGTCAATGATGGACTCCATATATCACAGTGGTCTCGATTATAATACCATATTTTTACTGTATCTTTTCTATGTTTAAATATATTTAGATACACAAATACTTACCATGGTGTTGCAGTTGCCTACAGTGCTCAGTATAGTAACATACTGTACAAATGTGTAGCCTAGGAATCACAGGCTATGCCGTATAGCCCTGGTGTGCAGTATGCTGTACAATCTAGGTTTGAGTAAGTACATTCTACTGTGTTTGCATAAGAATGAATCTCCTAATGATGCATTTCTCAGAAGGTATGCTTATCATTAGGTGATACATGGCTGTACATGGGAAAAGAAAAAGCATCTCAACAATACTCAACATCTACTGGTGATCAAAACTCTCAGAAAACTGGGAATAGAAGAAAACTTTCTCAACCTAATAAAAGGCATTCAATACCTAGACAGTGTAATAAGATGAGAAAATAAATAAATGACATTCAAAAATGGGAAAGAAGTAGTAAAGTTGTCCTTATTTGCAAAGGATATGAGTTTTTATATAGAAAATCCCAAAGAAGCTACAAGAAACTCCTCTAAGTACTAAATGAATTCAGCAGATCTATATGCTTTCAATAAACACTTGGGCACCAAACATTAAAAATGCCTTTTACAATCACTCAAAATAAAATGAAATATGGAGGTATGATCTAGCAAAACAGGTATAGGCCTCATCTATGAAATGCTACAAAATGCTGCTGATAATCAAAGATAGTAGTCCCAACTATTCAAGAGGCTGAGGCAGGAGGATTGCTTGAGCCCAAGAGAATGAGGCTGCTGTGAGCTATGAGGCCATGGCACTCTACCCAGGGCAACAGAGTGAGGCTCTATCTAAAGAAAAAAAAAAAGCTTGTTTTCTAATAATGTATTAAGTTGTACTTTTATATTTTATGTTCTCTTCTATATATCGGTTGTACTTCATTTTTTCTTTTTTCTAAACACATAAAGACATGTACTGTGTACATGGATCGAAATACTTAACATAGAAAAAATTAATTCTCCCCCAATTGAAATTCAAGTGTAACACAATTCTTATCGAAATCTCAGCAAGATTTTTGTAGATATAGACAATGTCAGTCAAACATGACATGAAAAAGCAAACAAACTGGAATAGCTAAAACAACTTGAAAAAGAATAATAAAGTTGAAGCAACCAGCCTACCCAATTCCTAGAATAGGTAAATAAAGAAGTATGCATACTCACAATGAAATACTATACAGCAGTGAGATGAATGAACTACAGTTACAGGCATGAAATGAGTAAGTCTACACCACGTGGGGTGAAAGGAGCCAGACACAAAAAAATACATATACATCCATCAGTTTTCCATACATAGAATGATTCATGTATAGAAAATGCAAACAGGCAAACCTAAACTGTGTTGTTTAGGGAGGAATACTTAGATTGTAAACAAACAAGACTTAGCAAAGACCTGGTCTCTGTAAAAGTCAAGAGCGGAGTCGCCTCTAGTGAGGGTGGGGAGGATTGGGGAAGGGGCATATTGGTAAGAGATGTGAGGGGGGCTTCTAAGTGCTGGCAATATTTTATTGCTTGTGATTTTAAGAAGCTTGCTTTACAAGTTGGGCATTGTACAGGCACCTGTAGTCCCAACTATTCGAGAGGCTGAGGCAGGAGGATTGCTTGAGCCCAAGAGTATGAGGTTGCTGTGAGCTATGAGGCCATGGCACTCTACCCAGGGTAACAGAGTGAGGCTCTATCTAAAGAAAAAAAAAAGCTTGCTTTATAATAATGTATTAAGTTGTACTTTTATATTTTATGTTCTCTTTATATATCGGTTGTACTTCATTTTTTCTTTTTTCTTTTTTTTCTCTCTTGCCTAGGCTAGAGTGCAGTGGCATCAGCCTACTTCACACCTCAACTGATCCTCCTGCCTCAGCCTTCCAAGTAGCTGGGAGTACAGGTGCCTGCCACCACCTGTAATTGTTTTCTATTTTTAGTAGAGATGGAGTCTCGCTTTTGCTCAGACTGGTCTCAAACTCCCGAGCTCAAGTGTTCCTCTCACCTTAGCCTCCTAGAGTGCTAGGATTACAGGTGTGAACCACCACACCTGGCTCCTGGTTGTGTTTTTATTATAGAGTCTTTAAAAAAAAAAAAGGAGCACTTATCTTTGGAAAGGATGTGTTATAAGAATTGAAGAGGAACAGAATAGATATCAGGGAGAGTACTTGGGCATGGGGATAGAGAGAGGAGGCTAGAGAACTGTTAGAAAGTAGGTGAAGGAGAGAGAACAGTCCGGATTCTTTAGGTCTTTCTTAAGATGGTGCCCAATGAACCAATACTCAGTAATGTAGTTTCACATTGATTATGAGCTGGTCCATTAAGATGACTAGAATAAGGCAAAAAGGTACTACCTGACTTCTAAGGATAGGTAGGAAGAAGGTCTTTCTGGGTCTCTTGGAATGAGAACCCAACTCTCATTCTGGAAGAAGCTCAAGCCACCCAGCTGAGGTACCAGCTAAAGCCAATATTGCCTACCAGTCACTGGAGTGAGCTATGCTGGGCAGCTAGTTCAACTGAATCATGAGGTGACAACAGTACCCATCAATATCTGACTTTAACTACCTAAGAGAACCCAATAAGAGCTACTCTTCTGAACCAGTTTACCCACAGAATCATGAAATGTTATACCACTACATTTTGGGGAGATTTGTTACACAGCAGCAGATAACTAGAACATAGAGCTGACTCGCTAGTGTCGAGTGTAAGTGAATGGGCGGGTGGTGATATTACTAATTGAAGCTGACAGAATGGGAGAAAAATAGGGTTGGGTGGGGAATATTAGTTTTGTTTTAGACGTTGAGATGCCTGTGGTACATCTAGATATAGTTATCCAGTAGACATTTGTATGCACAGGTCGAAAATCCTGGTGAGAGATCTAAGCTAAAGATAGACATTTGGAAGACATGTCAGCATGGAGCCCTAAGAGGGCATGACCTTGTCAAGAAGTAGGACTACCCCTCCTGCAAAGACCAGTCCAAACATCACCTCCTCTATGGAGAACCCACTGACTGGTTGTTAAATATAGCACTAACTATTCTCTCTCCGATAATTTGGTAGTTCTTTGAAAATATCTATATCTTTTACCGCACTGCTTTAATCATATATTTACATGTCCATTATCCCCATTATTAGGGGGATATTATTATTAGGTGACCCATGACAGGAATTTTTTTTTTTTTGAGACAGAGCCTCAGGCTGTCCCCCTTGGTAGAGTGCTGTGGTATCACAACTCACAGCAACCTCCAACTCCTGGGCTCAAGCGAGTCTCCTGCCTCTGCCTCCCAAGTAGCTGGGACCACAGGCACCCGCCACAATGCCCAGCTATTTTTTGGTTGCAGCCTTCATTGTTGTTTGGCGAGCCCGGGCTGGATTCGAACCCACCACCTTATGTGTATGTGGCTGGCTCCTTAGCCACTTGAGCCACAGGTGCTGAGCCTCCATGACAGGAATTTAGCTTGGCCCTTGAAAGCAAGCAGACACTCAATAGATGAATGAATGAAAGCATGAATAGGGGCAGCTCCTGTGGCTCAAAAGGGTAGGGCGTTGGTCCCATATGCCGGAGGTGGTAGGTTCAAACCCAGCCCCGGTCAAAAAAAAAAAAATGGCAAAAATAAATAAATAAAGCTTATCTTAAAAAAAAAAAAAAAAAGAAAGCATGAATAAGTGAATGATTAGTCACATCTTATACGTGTATAGATCAATGTAAGATAAATGCATTAGTAAATGTGAAAATTAATAGGTATTAGTTGTTAGTATCTTAATGAACAAGCTAATTTCTCATCAAGCTAAAACTAGAGAATGGTCCACTATGTGATGAACACTCTGAGAAATGTTTATTTACCTACATATTTCACCCTTCTTTTGGAGTTCTTTCCAGAGACTAATTATACAAATTTACCTTCTATTTAATATTTAGATTGGGAGAGATTTTATAAATCGTATTTTGAAGATATTCTTCTTTTTGAGTGAATTAAGCAGTTGGAAAAAAAAGGAATGCCTTAAGATTTTGTGAATGACAGAGATTTATGGGTTTTTCTCTTTACTCAATAAAGAATGTCAAATAAATTAAATAGCTACAGGCACTCTTTAATTATTTAAAGAAGTTATTAAGACAGTCTTACTCTAAAACCTTTCTTTGGGTTTTGTACAATGGAGTGCAATGTACTTTATATAACCAACAAAACATCATTAACTTATTTTTACTTCAAAAGAGTCAGTGTAAAAATTTGAATCATAGGCCCATAGGCTGTCCTATAATTTTAGTTTCCAGTCCTTCCCGTGAGTAAAGAAAACAGCTGTGTTTACCCATTCATGGCTGACAAATTCATTTGTTGGTACTGTACTATCAAAGTTACTTTTACAAACACAAAATCTGGCAGCATTTTAATTTCAAATTATCACATAGTGCTTGGACGACTCTTTAGAGGGAGAACTGCCAATTTTGAAGGGCTACTGAAAGTGCTGAAATATTCATCAGATGAGAGGGCTGCCAGGAGCTTCAAGGGCCCAGCTGTTTCCTCAAGTTACACACTAGACATGGAAGATCTGGGGAATGTTAACAAAATGAGAATAGTAGTTGCTTGGATACTTTGAAATCTAAAGTGCTGAAATTAAGTTGTGTGTGGCGCTAGCCCATCCAAGGTTAGGGGTTGAGGAAGAAATGTCTTTCTAGAACAAGTGAAATTCTGAGTACCGTGCAGGGATCACTATCACTGCAAAGCTAGCTTGCCTTTTGATCAAGAGATTAGAAGAACAGGAAACTGGCAGGGATCCTAAAGAGATCTTTAATAAGTGTCTAAGTTATAAAGTCTGGGCTTCTGGATTACTCATTTATTCAATGAATAAAGATCAAATGCTGATCCCATCATCTCCATGAAAGCAGCCCATCTGAGGCCAGTAGTGTTTGGTGTAGTTTAGTGGATTTTTTTGTTTATGCTTTCTTTTTGTATTTTTTTTTTTTTTGGCTGGGGCTGGGTTTGAACCCATCACTTCCAGCATATGGGGCCCTACTCCTTTAAGCCATAGGCACTGCCCTATTATTTTATTTTTTTGAGACAGAGTCTCACTCTGTCACTCTGAGTAGAGTGCTGTGGCATCATCATAGCTCATAGCTACCTCAAACTCCTTGGCTTGAGCAATCCTCTTGCCTCAGCCTCTGGGGTAGCTGGGCACACCCACTATACTTGAAAAATAGCTAGTTTTGCTATTTTTAGTAGACAATTTGCTCTTTAGTAGGGGTCTTGCTCTTGCTTAGGCTGGTCTTGAACTCCTGAGTGCAGGTAATCCACCCACCTTGGCCTCCCAGAGTGCTAGGATTATAGGTGTGAGCCACGACACCAGGCTGTTTGTGTTTTATCATTGTCCATGACTAGACTCCAACCAGACTTCCCAACCCAATCCAGTCTCTCGTTAAGGCCCCCAACCTTGCCATACAAGGATTTTACAAATCCTAGTCTTAGGTCAGTCTTACTCTTGGCTGTAAATTAGAGTCATATGAGAAGTATTTAAAACACATAATGCCTGGACCCATCCTTAGAGATTCTTAACTGCTCCCCATCCTTAACTGCTCTTGGGGGGAGCTTAAACATAAATTGTTATAAAAGTTCCCCAGTGATTCTAATGTGTAGCCACAATTAAAAGTCACTGTCCAGCCTAGGCAACATAGTGAGACCCCATCTCTACAGAAAAATTAGCTGGGCATGATGGCACATACCTGCTTATTATCCCAGTGATTTGGGAGGCTAAGGCAGGAGGATCACTTGAGCCTAAGAGTTGGAGGTTCAGTGAGCTATGATGATGCCATTATATTCTAGCTGGGGTGACAGACGGAGACTCTGTCTCAAGAAAAGCCAGTTGCTGCCTTAGGTCCCCGTTTACTCCACTGGAAGCTCCTCCCCACCGCTTCTTGCCCTCCCAATCAATCTCTCAAGTTTCTACACAACATTGCAAAGGGCAGCCCACGCATTACCTCACCTCCGAGTCATCTGCCTCCTCTCTCTCTCACTGGAAAGAGAAACCTTCCTCCCCTTTGTGTCCCTCTATGCATTCTGCATAGTCCATCATAGCACCTGGAGTGAATTAAAGAACTTTTTTCATGGACAGATCCCTCTGCTTCCAGCAGAGTGTGAGTTTATGAGGGTCAGGTTCATCTCTGTGTCCCCTGTGTCAACACGTGTTGTCAGGAGGAGGGAGTGACAAACAGTAACTACTTTTAGAACTCCATTTTCCTTGTTTTAAATCTCTAGAATCTCCTGGAGGAATGTTTCCCTAATTACTGTTATTCCAAAGACCCATAAATTCTCTGAATTTTCTACGCAGACCTGGCTGTGGAGACAGGAGGTAGTGCAACTGTGTGAGGGAATGTCCACTATCAGGCCCAGCTGTTGGGACACACTCCATGAGAGGCTTTGCAGCCGCTTTGGTATTCTGAAAACAACAATAGTAAAGATAGCTCTGTCCTAAGATCTTCATGTAAGTTTTATCCTCATAACAATAGTATTTGCTAGATAATAATAATATCCTTTCTTTTCCAGTTAAAGAAATTAACACTAAAACTTTTGTCTGTATTGTTTCATATTTGCAATAGCCCTGTAACCCAGGAGAGGTCGAGGTAGTGTTTCAGCTGCCTCCTCTGTCCCTCCATGGTGTATGAGCTTTGGCATGAGCTTCAGTCCTCTCACTAGATGGCCACTGATATCCCCGTCATCCTAACTGGCCAGGAGCAGCTGCGGGGCGAGGGTGGAATGGATGTCGAAGTGCCATCACTACCTCTCACACACCTCATCTTGGCAGAGGGTGTCTGACTTTTCAGACTCCTACCACTTTTGAGGGCAGGGTTTAGAGACAGGGTGGGCTCAAGCCATTTTCCAGCCTCAGCCTCTGAGGCTACTTAAGCCTACTTAACAATGTGAGAGGGGCAGACCTGTAAGGAGAGAATCTAAAGGGCCTTGGTGGTGGTCTGCTCATGACTCCCTCTCCTGCAATTACGGAGTATTGGCATAGCAACCACGAATAGAATTTAGTTGGTCACCAAAGAACTTAGCAACCTGGCCTAAATCTTTGGTGGTTAATCTCAAGTTGTAATTACATGGACAAATTGTATACCCTAAGTGAGAAGTACCATGTAGAGGTACTTTTTTTAGAGATGGGGTCTGGCTATGTTGCCCACTCTGGTCTCAACTCATAGGCCCAAGCTATCCTCCTGCTTCAGCCTCCCAAAATGCTGAGAATGCAGGTGATAGCCACTGTGCCCCACCCAGTGTTGGTTTTCACTCCCTAATTTTCACAACAAACTATGTGAAATGTGAGTTTGGGGTTATCTTCACAGGTGGTTTTGTTTATAGAAAAAAATTAATTTTAATATTAATATTCAACATATTAATGAACAAATCTCATATCTAATGTTTCCTTAGGCTTTTAAGTACAGTTTACAAATTTTATTTTTATATGTCTAACAAACTTGGTAATAACTTTACTGAGAACTTTGATTAAAACTTGTTCTTAAAAAAAAGCTTGGTCTTATTCATAAACAAAATATCTTAAGATATTTTATGCTGGACTTACAAATTTAACACGTATTTGATTTTACTAAATATTTATCTGAAAAGAAATAAAACTTTCCTGAGCACTAAATAATTCTTATAAATGTGATACGTCAAGTTTATGTTGGATGTGAAGTTCTCTTGAATAATTCAGTCCTGGATATAGATTTACACACATCAGAATCAATTATTCACTTGCATATTTTAAATTGGATTTATAAACACGTTACTCAAACAATTAAATCATGTTAAAACATGACTACTTTATAAAACATCAAATATGTACAGATTCCTTAACTCCAAAATACAAATACCATGAATTAAATTCCCTCAAATCATCTTGGGTCTACAAGGTACTTCTCACTTAGGGTATGCAATTTGTCCACATAATTACAACTCGAGATTGCTTAACCACCACAGATTTAGGCCAGGATGCTGAGTTCTTTGGTGACCAACTAAATTCTACTCGTGGTTGCTATGTCAATACTCCATAATTGCAGGAAAGGGAGTCACGAGCAGACCACCACCGAGGCCCTTTGGATTCTCTCCTTACAGGTCTGTCCCTCTCACATTGTTAAGTAGGTAACTACGAATCCAACTATCCTAGGGAAAGAGGAGAAGGGCAGAATCCCCCAAGTGATCAGTGTGAATCACCTGACTGGCCACACCTGGGGAGGAAGGCTTCTTATCAACCCACCAATCAGAATTTAGCCTGCCCACTGCAAAAGCATGCAGAGGACTCCCTAGCCCACAGCCCAAGCCACTCAGGTACAACAGAGTCTGGCAGGTGACCTAGAGCAAACTTAAGGCTATAATAATCATATCATTGGCTTAAATCTACATTGCAGTCCACACCCCCCTCAGCCCCTACCCCAGGGGCACTCAGAGAATCTCCTGGGAGGTAGACTCTGGTTCCCAGGTGACCTCTGAACCACAAAGAGGGTCCAACTCAGGCAGTATAAAACAGGACACTCCCAGCCATAACCAAGGCCTTTCCTGTCATGTGGTGGGGGGTCCATTGCTGTCTATGTCAAAGGTTATCTTGCTTCATAAGCCCGCTTGCTCTGTAAACCTCTCTTTCTCTTCCTCAATAAACTTTGTTTCATGCTTGCCTTACTTGGGGATGTCTGGTCATTCTTTGACCAAAAGCATCCCAAGAACCGAGGACGCAGACAACTCCCTGGAACCCGACACCATCATGTGATTGGATTTTGTATTTCTTTGGCTCTTAAGAAATGTGGATGCATTTTCCTTGACCCTCTAAAGAACCTTGAATTTGCTTGATTACTGCATTCTTTCCTATTCTTCGGCTCTCTTGACCCTTACAAGGTATTAAAATGGTATCTGAATTCTGAGTTTGTCTGACTGTGGGTTTACAACTTCCCAGGTAATTCAGTTGAACTTGTTTAGCTTCAGCTGGACAAGTTGCCTGGTCGGGCTTTTAGCTCCATGGGGTGTGTTTCTCTCAGAGCAAACCTGTGGCCCACAACACTGTCACCACCAGGTCAGAGCACAGTCCCTTGAATGACTTGAAAAGCTGGCCCGCAGAAGGAGCAGTGGCCCACCAAAGTGTGTGAAAGTTACCTCAAACTAAAAACATCTGAGCCACCAGCAGCCACCGAGAGAAACATTAACTTAAGGTCCACATGTGGATTATGGATTATGTGAGGACTTTTTGCTTATCTGTGGTGGCAGATACACAAAAATTACTCATGGTTTCTAGTTTAATTTGTTTTGTTTTTTGCTCACTAGTTTTTGTTAGTGTTTGTGCAATTAATAAGTGCCCCAAGACAACTCTTTTTCCAATATGGTATAGAGAAGCCAAAAGGTTGGACACCCCCGAACTAAAGCAGGACCTCCTGAATCATAGCTGCCTTTGACATTCCCTCATCCCAGGAGTTTCCTATTCTAAAGAAGACTAGACTGACTCTTAGCAAGACAAGTGAGAATTCAGCTATCCATTAGCATCAAAAGGCTCAAAGGAGTCTTCTCTACTTTCCTAGCAGAGAAAGTTGGCACATAAACTTTCACCCCTGGCTATTCAGGGATTTACTCATTGCTGAGTGCTTTCAAGAACTTGTATAAATAAATCTCCTCTTTTATTCTGTCAATCTATCCATTGTTAGTTAATTCTCAAGCCTCTGACTTTAACCAAGGTGGATAGAGAAAACAATTTTCTCCTATCTTAGTCTATTCGGGTTTCTGTAACAAAATGGGCCAGACTGGATACTTTATAAATAATAGAACTTTATTTCTCACAGTTCTGGAGGCTGGGAAGTTCAAGGTCAAGGCATCAGCACATATGGCATGTGGTGACTATGCCGTAGTTGCTCTCTTCTTCACAGATGGTACCTCTTGCTTCATCCTCCCGTGGTGGGAGGGCAGAAAAGGACTCCCTGGCTTCCTTTATAATGACACTAATCCCATTCATAAGGTTGCGTCCGTATAACTAATCACCTCCGAAAGTGCCCACCTCTTAACACCATCACTGTGGGGACTAGGTTTCAACATGTGAATGCCAGGGGGACACGTTCAGGCCATATATCTCCTCACAGCAGTGACAGGGTGCCAGTTCCCCCAACACCTTCTGCAGTGTTCTCTGCTGAGTCCTTAGATACCCTAGCATCATATGCCCTGGTTTGTCTTGGATAATCCAGGTTTACACTTCTTATCCTCTAGAAATTATTAATCGCGTGCCCTGTTATTCTTAATAGCATCCCTTCTTGGATGATAGGGTAGGTTAATTATGGACTTAACAGATTTTATTTGCAAACATAACGTGTCCCAAACTTAACTCCTGATCTAGCAAATAGCAACTCCTTCCTTTCAGTTGTTGAGACCCAAACCCTTGAAGTTACTCTTGCCCTTGCTCTCATGCCACAATGTTAAGTCATCCCGGCTCTACTTTCCACACATCCAGCCTCTGACTTCTTGCTATCTGCTCTGCTTTTCCCTTGATCTAAGCAACTGTCACTTCACACTGGATTCTCCAAATAGCCTCCCATCTGGCCTTCCTGCCTCCACCTTTGTCCAGAGTGAAATTCTTAAAGTGTAAGTCAAATCATGTCATTCCTTAAACCCCTCTGAAGCTGCCCTTGTATCTCAGAGTAAAGGTCAGGCTTTTCCCCTGGCCTACAAAGTCATCTGTGATGGGACAGTAGCACCCCCACGGGTATAACACACGTGCTTTTCATCTCATTTCCTACCCACTTTCCTGGCCCTTTTGCTGTTCCTCAAGCCCCTGGCCTCAGGGCTTTTGCACTAGCTGTCTTCTCTGCCCAGAATGTTCTTTTCTCTCAGATCTCTGCGTGATTTACTCTTTGACATTCTCCAGGGCTCTGTTCAGATGAATCTCATCTTATAGAAAAGGTCCTCATTTACCACCTTCTATAAGATAGTCTCATGGAGACCCACACACAGACACATATACACACGCCCTGTTGCAAGTTGAGTTCTCTGGAAGCAGACACTGGGACAGAGTTTGGGGTATGGGATGTTTATTAGGGCTCAGTACCTATGAAAGGGAAGTTGAATTGTGGTGCAGGCTCCAAAAAACCTTGGCCAGTTTCTCAAGGAGTTATACAGCAAGTGTTGCCCAACAGAATTGTTCTGTTCGAGATGAAAATGGCCACCTTCATACCCCTGCTGTGCTCAACCACTGGATGTGGATTGCCCTGGGAAGGGTACAAGCTTGGGCAAAGTATCAGCCTGTAGCTGAGAGTGACCCTGAAGGAGGCAAGGACTGGAGTCTCCTGGTGACCACTCTCCGCAGCTGGGCAGCAAGTTCTTCCACAAAGAGGGAGCCTTCTTGCATCCACCATGCCCACCTGTCCCTACTCTGAGGATAATGAAACTTCATGAGGGCAAGGACTCGTTCTCTAACAAGCACTGATATATCACCAGCACTCAGAGTGCTACCTGTTCACGGTAGTGCTCAGTAAATACTGGTTGATTGATTGAATGAATGAATAAATGAAATCATTTGCTAGATTGGAGATTTATGGAGACTATGAATGTGGTGATCCTTTAAACATTTTGTCCCGAGGATTAATAGAGCTTCTTCTCTCTTTCATCCTGGAAATGATTCAGTCCACTCTCCTGCCTATTCTTGATACAGAAACAAGACATCGCAGAGTAATGGTGTGTCCTCAGCTACTTGGGGGAAGAAGCTCTCCCCGGGCTCTCTAAAGCACGCTGTTTTTACATGGGCTGTGGCCAACTGAAAGAGCACACTGGGCAGGAGGTCTGGAGAGCCAGATTTGGTATCAGCTCTGTTATTGGATGACTTTGACTTTGAGCAAACCACAGACTTCATCTGAAAATAAGGGAATTGAAAAAGACAATTTCTAGGATTTCTCCCAGTTATAACATTGTGTCATTTTCTTCATCAGGTTCTTAAGCTGAATATTTATGTGATATTTTGCCTGATTATCTTTAGATACCTCACGAGTGAGGGAAAAAAAACACAGGGCTATTTCAAGAGTGTGAGTGGGTGATACAGACAAAGAAGAGCTGAAAGAGGAAGTCCAAGCTGGTCAGGGTGTGGCTGAGAGCAGCTGTCTGTGCCCAGATCCATCCTAAGGGGCAACCTTGGGGTCAAGGCTGGGCAGAAGCCTAGGACAGTAGAACTGGATGGACCCTCTTGGGCCGTGTCTGCATGCAGTGAATGTGTCATTGGAGAAAGTGGGGGACCCAAAGGGTATTGCTGTTTATTATCTGTCTTTTCTCTCTCTCATAATCTCTGCCCTCATTGAAAATCAGTAAAAGAGTTGTCAATACAGAGTAGGCACCTAATAAATATCTATTAAAACAGAAGATGTTAGAGTCTTGATAGAAATGATGTTCACATGTATTTTGGAAAACAGTCACTATAAGAACATTGTTTTTTTTCACACAGGACCGAATGCTTACATTTTTCCATCTATCTAATCTAGATGTCTATCTAATTCCCCTCTCTTACTATCTATCCAATCTATCTAAACTAGAATAAAAGTTTCATGAAACAAATCTTGCTGTTGCTAGGTACAATGCTTTCTGTTATTTTAATCTTCTATTTCTTTTTTTTTTTTTTGCAGTTTTTTTTTTTTATTTTGGCCAAGGCCAGGTTTGAACCCACCACTTCTGGTATATGGGGCGGGCGCCCTACTCCTTTGAGCCACAGGTGCTGCCCATCTTCTATTTATTTATTTTAAAAACTTCTGACATGACTTACACTACTTATTTAACGATCTCACAGGGAGGGAAGAAGTGGGCCCTGTTGTAGGGTGTGACAAGCTCACCCCACACTTGAAATGGAGGTCCCAGCTGTGAAGTCAGTGGTGCTGGGAACTTCCTCATCTGCCTTCATCCTGATTTCATGATGTATATTAATATTAGGTTTGGAATTTTAACAGGATTTCCTTGTGGATTTGTCTTCAGGGAATGAATACACTCATCAGTAAACATTAGTACCTACTCCAGTAACATTTCTATAAATTAATTGATATCCAATTTTAATCAATTGCTATACTGTTTTATATGTCTCTTGTGAATTTGATTCATGTGAATCAAAACCTGAGAAATAATTGTTACCTCTAGACGCCCTGATAATGTCATAATTCTACAAAGAATGGACCCTAGACTGGACAGAGGGCCGACTAGTTCTGGGATGTTTTAATGAAATATTCCTTTGCCAGAGTCTAATGTAAGTTAGAATTTTGATCACTCCTTGGGGAGACATCAAAGGTCTTTTTGAAGGCTGTCACTGACTTTAGACTTAATTGTGAAGTCCTTTGTAAACCTGCGTAAGCCTCTCTCTGCTTGCTCAAGTAGATAAGAATGTTTCTTTTTCTTTGTTTGTTTGGGTTTTTTTGCAATTTTTGGCCGGGGCTGGGTTTGAACCCACCACCTCTGGCATATGGGGTGGGTGCCCTTCTCCTTTGAGCTACAGGCGCCACCCCGATAAGAATGTTTTATAGAGATGATAGTCTTCAAATTTGTTTCAGAAAATTCAGTTATAGGGTGGCGCCTGTGGCTCAAAAGAATAAGGCGCCAGCTCCATATGCTGCAGGTGGTAGGTTCAAACCCAGCCCCGGCCAAAAACTACAAAAAAAGAAAAGAAAATTCAGTTACAGCACTTGTCCTTAGGTGATAATAAAAGAATCATTTTCAGCTAATTCATACGTAGCACACCTGAGTACCATGTAGTG
>CAUYQV010111642.1:0-15368 GCA_963574575.1 Galagoides demidoff
TGGCCAGGCGTTGTGGCGGGCACCTGTGGTCCCAGCTACTTGGGAGGCGGAGGCAGGAGACTCGCTTGAGCCCAGGAGTTGGAGGTTGCTGTGAGCTGTGATGCCATGGCACTCTACCCAGGGGGATAGCTTGAGGCTCCGTTTCAAAAAAAAAAGAAAAGAAAAGAAAAGAAAAAAAAGAAAAGTAAAAAGATGCTTGCAAAAGTAAACGATTCCATAGCAAATATGCAAAGTGTGTAATTAAAATTCAGGCTAAAGGTGCTCCCTCCCACTCTACAGGTGATTTTCTAGGCCAGCATTCTTTGTGAGCTGTCTGTCTGATATCCTTTAATCGTCTGGAAGGATTGATGACATCCATTTCCTTTCAAAGAGGGCAGTTTTCAATCTAGCCATATTCAGCAACCTGCAAATCAGTCTGCAGGGCTCTACGATGAAAATGACTTTTTGGCCATGTTGCAGGTGGTTCTGTGGAGAATCATGGAGTACAGATGACCTGAAACCTTTGATGAGTTCTAGGTAGAACGGCATCAAAGATAAGCTTCTTTTCCAGCAAGATACATGAAAGTGAAACCTAGCTGAAAGCGTCGCATCACAGGGCTCATTTTAAACAATGAGAAGAAATGAGGCAAGTAAATATTTACTTATTTATTCCATGGAATTAGAACAGTGTTAAGAAAAGATAAATGACACAAACACAGTCAGTAAATTTGCACTAACTTTAAAAAATGCCAAAGTAAAAATATTCAAATTTATATAGCTTTCTATAACCTTGTTAAAGAGTTAGTTAGCTTAAAAAATTACACAAGTAATTTTATAGTGCTGCTATAACAAAGTACCACAAAACAAGTGGCCTAAACAATAGAAATTTATTGGTTTACAGTTCTGGACACTAGAAGTCAAAAGTCAGGGCACTGGCAGTGTTATACAGTCTGTGAGGGAAGAATTTATTCCAGGCCTCTCATTTGGCCTGGAGATTGCATTCTCCTCATTATGTCTCTTTATACTATCTTCCCTTTATGTGAGTACATGTTGCTGTGTCAAAATTTCTTATTTTCATCAAGACACCAATCATATTGGGTTAGGGTCCAGCCTAATGACCTCACATTAAGGTGATTACCTTTGTAAAGACCCTGTCTCCAAATACAGTCACGTTCTGAAGTACAGGGAGTTAGGACTTCAACATTAAGTGGACAAAATTCAATCCATAACAAGCAATTTAAAAACCACTGAAACTTTGTATAGTGAAAGAATATATTTCAAGATAAAACATTCCAAAGTTTCTTTTTACTCTTTTTTTCTTTTGGAGTCTATTTATAAACATAACTAGGCTTAGCAAAATCAGTTTTGAACTAGCTTATAGAGCCTCACATACAGTAGATGTACAATAAATGTGCTAATTTGAATCTGATGCCATCAGAACCTTAACAATGAATCAGCTGAACAGTGATTAGATTCCATGGAATCAAGTAAGCTCCAAATGACTGCAAGATACTTTATGCTTCTTAACTGTTTGAATATAACATGACTCATCTGAATGCAATAGCCTGTAAATCTTTATTTTGTAGAGCTTAAGGGTGAAATATTGTCCCAAATTATTCTACAAGGCTAATTAAATGAGATCAGATGGCAGATATATTTTGTTCTTTTAATCATGTACTCAAGATGAATGGAATCACTTAAATCAAGAAACTTAAGCTGATTTCTACCAAAGAAAATAAAAACCTGCAATAAAATTGATCACAGGGGAATTTCTGGCCATCAGCCATTAAAAAAGGAAAAAAAAGAGGAAGAAGGGACTAATTAATTTAGCTACAAAGATTTATGCAGGTCCAAAGACTTCCCAAATTTGAAGAAACACATGACTATAAACATCCAACCTCAAAAAACTTCAAACAGAATGAATTCCAAGAGACATTATAATCAAACTGCCCAATGCCAAAATTGAAATATTGAAAACAAAAAAAAGAGAAGCAACTTGTCATATATAGGGATCTCCAATACAAAGGTTTAACAGCAGACTTCTCATTAGAAACGTTGGAGGCCAAAAGGCTGGGTTGATATATTCAAATGCTTAAAGAAAAGAAAACCTGTCAACTAAGAATCCTGTATCTGGCAAAACTGTCCTTCAAACGTGGAGATAAATTAAGACATTGTCACATACACAAAAGCCGATGAAGTTTGTTACCACTAGACCTACCATGTAAGAAATCCCTTTAGGGGAGTTGAAGTGAAATGAAAGGACAGTAACTTAAAGCCATACAAGGAAATAAAGATCTCAGTAAAGGTAAACACATAAGCAATTATAAAAGCTATATTGTAAATAACAATGGTGTATAAGACTACTTTTGGTTTTCCACATTTTAAGAGACCTATATATTTTTTTTAATCATTAGTCTAAAAACTAGTATTGTTGTAACTCTGGTTTGTAACACCACATTTATTTTTTTACACAAGAGATAAATGAATTAAAAAAATATTAGCTTATGTTTTGGTCACACCTTATAAAAAGGTATAATTTTGTGACATCACCAACTGAAAGCGATGGGGACAGAGAGATGCTAAAGGAGTAGAGTTTTTGCATGCTATTAAAGTTAAGCTGATATAACTTCAAATTAGAGTATTATAACTTTAAAATGTGAAATATAATCTCCATGATAAACACAAAGAAAACAGCTGAAGAATGTACACAAAAGGAAATGAGAAAGTAATTTAAACATTTTACTACAAAAAGTTAATAAAACACAAAAGAAGTTAGCAATGCAATAAATGAAGGACAAAAAGGGCTATCAGGCATATAGAAAAAATAGCAAAATAACATAAATAAGTTTCAATAATTATAAGTAATTAAATGTAAATGGACTAAACTCTCCAATTAAAAGACACATATTGGCAAATTGATTTTTAAAAAGTGGTCCATGTATATACTGTCTGCACTTCAGCGCCAAAGACACAAATAAGTTGGATGCAAAAGGATATTTCATGTAAACAGTAATCAAAATAAAGCAGAGATAGCTGTGCTAATATAAGACAAAACAGACTTCTAATTGGAAATAGTTCACAAGAGACAAATTATATATTTCATAAGGCATTTATATCTAAAGTATAATAAAATGTCCAATATAGCAATAAGATATAATAGTTAGAAACTTTTGCAAACCAAATAACATAGCATCAAAATATATGAAGCAAAAATTGACAGAATTGAAAAGAAAAATAGACAATTCTACAAGAGTATTTGGAGACTTCAATACCTCATTCTCAATAATGGATAAAACAAGCAGGTAGAAAATAAGAAAATAAAAAACTTGAACACCACAATAAATCAGCTAGATCTAACAGACATAAAAAATATTTTATCCAACAACAACAAAATACACATTCTTCTCAAGTGTATAGACCTTTATGTTAGACCACAAATTAAGTCTTAAGAGATTTAAAAAATAAGGATCATACAAACTATCTTGTTTGACCACAATGGGATAAAGTTCGAAATCAACAATGGAAGGAAAACTGGAAAATTCACAAATTTGTGGAAATTAAGTATTATCAGAATGGGGGCTAGGATTTTAACATATGAATTCTATGGCACTACCTTAATATATAAAAGCTATACCTGAAAAACATTAGAGGAAAGAAACTGCCAAATCTACAGTAATAGATAGTAATGGTATAGTCATAAAAACAAACACATAGACTAATGGGATAGAATAGAAAGCCCAGAAATAAATCCTTACATATTTGGGTCAAGTAATTTTCAACATGATGCCATGACCATTTAATGGAAAAGGAATTCCTTTCAACAAATGGTGCTGGGAAAACTGAATATCCACATGAAAATAATTAAGTCAGACCCTTACCTAATGCCATATACAAAAATGAACTTGAAATTGATCAAGGACCTAAACATAAGATCTAAAACTATAAAACCCTTGGAAGAAAACAGGGGGAAATATCCATGGAATTGGATATGGCAATGATTTCTTGGTTATGATATCAAAGAACAGACAACCAAAGAAAAAATTGACAAATGGAATTTCATGAAAATTTAAAACTATTATACATTAAAGGGCTCTATCTATAAAGCAAAAAGACATAGCATAGAATGGGAAAAAAATATTTGTAAATTATGTATTTGATAAGGCATTTATATCCAGAATATATAGACAATTCTAACAGCTCAACAACATAATCAGATTAGAAAATGGCCAAGTGGCCCGCCAAACAACAATGATGGCTGCAACCAAAAAAAGAAAATGGCCAAGCTGGGCATGATGATTCATGCCTATAATCTTAGCACTTTAGGAAGCTGAGGTGAGAAGATCACTTGAGGCCTAAAGTTTGAGACCCATTTGGACAACATAGTGAGACCCTTATCTCTACAAAAGTTTTTAAAATTAGCCAGGCATGATGGTGCATACCTGTAGTCATAGCTACTTGGGAGGCTGAGGCAGGAGGATTGCTCATGCCCAGGAGTTCAGGTTACAGTGATCAGGCCACTGCACTTCAACCTGGGTAACAGAACAAGACCTTGTCTCTAAAACAAACAAACAAAAATAATAGACATTTCTTCAAAGAAGATATATGACTGGCCAAAAACACACAAGAAGATGATTACCATTATTAATCATCATTTGCATTAGGAAATGAAAATCAAAAGCAAAATGAGATACCTCCCCACACCTATTTGAGTAGTACTATCAAAAATTTTAAGAAGCAGAAAAACAAGTGATGGCAACTATATGGAGAAATGTGATCCTCTGTGCACTGTTGGTGGGAATGTAAAATGGTATAATCACTGTGGAAAACAGCATGTCAGTTCCTGAAAAAATGAAAAATAGAATTACAATATGATCCAGGAATTTCATTTATGAGTATTACAGTATTGTTTCCTTACCCACAGAGGAAACATTCCAAGGCCTCTGGTGGATGCCTAAAGCCACAGATAGTACTGAACCCTTTATGTACTATGTTTGTTCCTATACATACATACTTATAATAAAATTTAATTTATAAATTAGGCATAGTAAGAGGTTAACAACAATGACAATTAATAGAACAAAATAACAATGTTCAGCAGAACCTCTGTAAGTTGATCATCCAAGAGACTGCAATAAACTGGTGAACATATAGAGGTAATCGACCTAAGGAAATTCCATGGAGTAAATATGGTGGTGGTCAACATAGGAGGTGGTCAAAGTAGGGAGGTAGTCAACTATGGAGGTTTGCTGTACTGTAATAAAAGTTATGTGAATGCAGTCTCTCATTTTCTCTCAAAATATCTTACTGTGCTATATCATGGGTAACTGAAACCACGGAAAGAAAACCACAGATAAAGGAGGGTAGTACTACTGTATCCAAAATAATTGAAAGCAGGATCTAAAAAGATATTTGTACTCCTATGTTCATATCAGATTTATTCACAATAACTAAAATGTAGAAGAAGTAACCCAAGTATCCATAACTAGATGAATGGATAAGCAAATCATGGAATATATGCATAATGGAAATATATCTATCCTGAAGATTATTTCATGTGTACTCGAAAAGATGTGTATCCTGCCGTTTGGGGGTGATGTATTCTAGAGATGTTTGTTGGATCTAGTTGGTTTAGTGTTGTGACGTTAGTTTAGCTGCTCCACGTTTCTTTTGGTTACTCTTGCCTGGTATATTCTTTTACTTTTCACTTATTTATGTATTTAAATCTCTCTTTTGGAGGCAGCATATAGTTGAACCATGTTTTTTAATCTTCTGCCAATCTCTGCTTTTTAATTAAAGTGTTTAATCAATTTAATGTAATTACTTATAAGGCAGAACTTATTTCTATTATTCTATTGTTTTCTATATCTTATGTCTTTTTGTTTTCTATTTCCTCTTACTTACTTCTTTTGTGTTAAATAGATACTTTTCAGTGTATTACTCTAATTGCCTTATTGCTTCTTTTACCATGTTTTTTAAAATCATTTTCTTAGTGGTAGCCCCAAGAATTACAATCAACATTTTAACATTTAACAGTCTAGTGTGAATTAATATCAAATTAATACCAATAACATACAAAAACTTTGCTCTTATATAATTCCATTCCCTCTCTCTCTTGTGCTGTTATTGTCATATACATCACATCTTTTTAAATAGTCTGCCTATCAATGCAGATTTTATAATTATTGCTTAAAGCAGTTGTCTTTTAAATGAGAGAAGAGGGGGAAAAGGATATACAAACTAAATATTATGTATAGATACAATGTATAGATATATATGTATACATATATATGTATCTATACATATGTATATTATCCATTTAATTTACTTAGGTACTTAGCTTTATGATTGTACAGGAGTGAATTATGGCCCCCAAAGTATACATCCATATCCTAATCCTGAATTAGGATTCATGATTATTACCTTATTTGGAGGTATTTCAAGGAGGTCTTTGAAGATGTAATAAAAGTTAAGAATCTTGAGATGACAGTGCAACAGTATCAGAACTTGGGGGCTTTGATGGGTGATCAGATCATAAGGGCTCTACCTACAAGAATTAGGTTAATGTCATATAAAAGAGACTTCACACAGCCACAGCATTCATCCGTTTTTGCTCTAGTGCCTTCTACCACATGGAGATGCTAAGAGAAGCTATCAATGAAATAGGCCCCCACAAGACACTAAAACTGCCAGCACCTTGATCTTGGACTTTACAGCTTCCAGAACTGTAAGAAATAAATTTCTGTTCTTCATAAATAATAATAATAATAATCTTGAGGTGAGATCATCTTGGTTTATTCAGAGGGGTCCTAAGTCCTATGCCAATTGTCCTTATAAGAAACACACAGAAGAGAAGACAGAAAGGAAAGAGTGAGGTGAAGACAATGGCAGAGACTGATGCAGCTATAAGCCCAGGAATTCTGGGAAGCCATAAGAAACTGGAAGAGGCAAGGAATGGATTCTCCCTAGTACCCCTAGATCCCCTATAGAGAATTTAGCTCTGCTAGATTTTGGATTTCCAGCCTCCAGACCTATGAGAGAATAAATTTCTGTTGTTTTAAGACACCCAGTTTGTGGCAATTTCTTACAAAAGCCCTAGGAAACTAATACACCTGTGTTCTTTATTTTTCATGTGGATTTCAGTTATTGCCTAGTGTCCCTCTCATTTTAGCCTAAATGACTTCCTTTAGTATTTCTCATAGAGAAGATTTTATAGCAATGAATTTTCTCAGTCTTTGTCTATCTGGGAACATCTTAATTTCTCCTTCTCCCTAATTTTTGAAGGATAGTTTTGCTAAATTTAGAATTCTTGGTAGACAATATTTTTCTTTCAGCACTTTGAATATATCATCCAATGCCTCTCATCTCCATGATTTATAGTGAGAAATCAAATGTTATTTAGAAATCACTGTACACAATGAGTCACTTCTATCTTGCTGCTTTCACTCTTTGTCTTTCAACACAAAGTTTGATTATCACGTGTCTAGGCATGGATTCCTTTGGTGTTATTTTACTTAGAGTTGTTTTAGGGGTGAATGCATAGATTAATGCTTTCTATCAAATTTGAAAGGGTTTTAGCCATTATTTCTTCTATTATTATTTTTGCCTCTTTCCTCTCCTTCTGAGACTCCCATTATGCATATATTGGTATAGTTGATTGTGGCCCTCGAGTAACAGAAAACTGTTCCCTTTTATTTATTCTTTTTTCTTTCTATTCCTCAGATTGGATAATCTCAATTAATCCATCTTCAAGTTCAATGATTCTTTCTTCTCCTTGCTCAAATCTGCTGTTGAGGAACTCTAGTGAATTTTCATTTCAGTTTCTGTACTTTTTTCAACTGAGGAATTTTTCTTTGGTTCTCTCTTTTAAAAATAATTAATATCTTATTATTGATATTTCTCATTTTCATTATACTCATACTTTCTTTTAGCCCTTTAGAAATTGTTTCCTTTAGTTCTTTGAATACATTTAAAATAGCTAATGTAAAATCTTTATCTAGTATGTCCAATGTCCAGGCATGCTCAGGGAAATTTTCTACTTTTTTTCCATTTCTTGAATATGGGCCATATATTCTTATTTCTTTACACATCTCATAATTTTTCTTTGAAAAATGGGCATTTAAAATAATATGATGTGCCAATTCTGGAAATCAGATTCTTCTTCCTCCAATTTATTGTTGTTCTTCTTTATTTAGTTACTTTTTTGAACAAATCTGTCATATATAGACAAAGAATATAAACTTTGCTCAGTCAGCTCAGTGACGGGCTAATCATTGGACAGAGATTTCTTTAGAGATATGGAACCAGTAAGTCTCCCACTCTTTGCTGAAGCATTCTGAAAGCATTGGGGAAAGCCTTCAATGTTCAATCAGACAATTGGCAGTTCTGCTTTACCCTTCACTTCCTGCTTGTGCAGAGACCCAAAATCAGCCAAAGATGAGAGCGTAGGGCCTTCTCAGGTTTTCCTTGTGTATGCACACAGCTTTATTCATGTAGGTAGCTTTCTAGATCCCTTAAACTATGTCAAAGCTTTTCAAGGCTGCTGAGGACATCTCATTGCCCAGCTTTCTTTTCAAGCTTTTGTTGTTCACATCCTCAAATAGCCACAAAGTCAATCAATTGCTTTTAATTGTTTTTAACAAATGTCCCTGGAAAAGCCTTTTTCTACATTTGCATTTCAGATTCAGGTCAAATAAAGACAACCTTCCAAATAGAATTTTCCAGAGACTCTTCAGACAGGTCAATACAAACAGTTTTCTGTGAATGAGGCTTTAAAGGTAATTCAACTACATTCTGCTGTTCTGTTAACTACCTGTCTGCTGTTTTTTGCAGTTGAGAGCCGTGGGTTTTCAAAATTTCTGCAGAGCTGAGGGTGGAAGGATGGAGTATGTGTGGAATGGAAATAAGGCAAATTAAAATGCCACCAAAATTGCTGCTATGACTGAAATTCAGCCATCTCTCTTAAATAAATGCTTTCCAAAATGCTGCATAACTTTGGCTAATTTCCATAGTTCTGAAAAAGTTAATTCTGACCATTTTTGTTCATTGCTCTTATGGAAAAGAGAATTTTGGAGTTCTTTACTCCACCATTTTTGCTGGTATCTTCTTAATACATTATTTTTATTTTTTTTGTAAACTAAAGAAACATTAACTTCTTAAGAGTGCTATAGTAATAGGGTAATTGTGGGAAAGTATCTACTTGAGAGTTAGTAGTTTCCTAGTTCCTGAAAAACATATCACATTATTATTCAACAAATCATATGCATGTTTTATTTAGCCAGTACCATGATTTTTTATAAAATATAAATATTTAACCATTTATATAAATTTTAAAAACATTTTAAAATAGGTAAATTTCAGATGATCATTCAGATTTCATTGAAATCATTTAAAACCATTGGAAACTCTGATACAGTGGACTCCCCTCATACATGGTGACAGTAGGCGATAGCAATGAACAATACCTAAAAAGTTCGCTTGAGTTTAACCAATATATATTGCAACTTACATCAGAAAAACAAAAATGATTTAAGATAGAACATTATACCCATCTATGAAGCATTCAGAAAAGAAAATATCCTATGCAATACTTAACACCAATTAGAACGTTTTTAGGTGCTAGTAAAACAACTAGGTTTCAACAGGCAGATAACAAATCTAACTGAAGGACAAACAACTGTCATTAGATAACCTATGGAAAAAGAATACTTTAAAAAACAGTCAATTCAAATTAATCCTATCATAAATCTTAATTGGCTTAAGGTATGTGATTTTTTAACTTTATTTTTATCAAATCATAACTGTATACATTTATGAGGTAAATGTGATGATTTGAAACACAATGTGGAGTGCTTAAATCAAACTGATTAATATAACCATCATCTCACATACTTATTTTTTGTGGTAAAACATTTATAATATACTCTTAGTTGTTTTAAAATGTACCCTTGCATTGTGTACATTAGGTAGATATTCAAGTAAAAAGATGGATACAATCTCATTGCAATCCTTCATTTCATTCCTCTCATCTTTCTCCCCCTGTCAAAAAACTTTATCTTATAAGAGCCACATGATTTATCCCTTCTCAGGATTCTGATTCTCTCCAGGTAGCACGCACCGTCCATTCTTCTCATCCCAAGGGTACATCATGTGTGATTTTTTCCTGGCACCTGACCTTCTTCTGTCTTACGTATCTCATTTGTGCATTTATCAATCCCTTTTCTTCCTGTAGAGAATGAAAGTTCCAGAACATCAAGGACTCTGCAGCTACACTGCCTGAGTTTTGATCCCAGCTCTACCACTTGCTAGCTGTGAAAAAGTTACCAAATCTCTCTATGCCTCAACTTCTTCATCTATAAAATGGAGATAAGAATTGTGCCAACCTCACAGGATTGTGAAAAGAAATAACACATCTGTAACAGGATGTTAAAATGGAAGTTTTAACTGAGGCCCTGGATAAAACAGATACAATATATTTAAAGAGGAACTACAGCAAGTGGTATCTTTGTAAAGTAGCCATCTCAAAACCAGTTCCTTAACTCTTAAGCCCTTCTCCACATAGTGATACAAAAGAGTAAAAACTAGGCGAGATATAGAGTTCTGTACAGAGTTCTGTTTGTGGGACATAATCACAAAAAGGACTTTACCTAACAAAATCAAATATTTTAACCTGGTTGGTTGTACCCTCACATTTTGCCTGAAATAAATTTAAAATTTAAAAAAACAGAGTAGAAACTGAGGAAAATTACGAAAAGAATTTTTTTTCACGAAAACTTCTAGGGAGAAAAGGCAGAGGCCTACAGTACTTTCATCTCAAGTCATTAGTGAGAGAATTTAAGGAATGCAACTTAAAATCCTAAGCATTGCTCAATTGACTAAATGGACCCCTTCTGGCCAAGAAACCCCCAGAAAAAACATTTTAAAACTAAGTTTCCCAGCCATGATGCAAAAGGAGGTTGGTCATGCATTGTACACCTCCTTCTTTATTAATTGTCACTAGACTTTTTTTTTTTTTTGAGACAGAGTCTCACTTTGTTATCCTTAGTAAAGTGCCATGGAGTCACAGCTCACAGGAACCTCAAACTCTTGGGCTCAAGCAATTCTCTTGCCTCAGCCTCCTGAGTAGCTGGGACTATAGGCACCCACCACAACACCCAGCTAGTTTTTTAGAGATGAGGTCTCACTCTGGCTCTGGCTGGTCTCAAACTTGAGAGCTCAGTCAATCCACCTACCTTGGCCTCCCAGAGTGCTAGGATTACAGGTGTGAGCCACTGCATTTTTAAGTTTTAAGAAAAAAGGTCTGAGACCAGGTACAGTGGCTCACGCCTATAATCCTAGCACTCTGGAAAGCCAAGGCAGGTGGATTGCCTGAACATGTGAGTTCAAGACCAGCCTGACCAAGAGCAAGACTCCCTCCTCCCCGCCCCTTCCAAAAAACATCTGGGTTTTGTGGCAGGCTGAGCCCAAGAGTTTCAGGTTGCTGTGAGTTATGATGCCACTGCACTCTACCGAGGGCAACAAAGTAAGCCTCTGCCTCAAAGAAAAAAAAAAGGCTTGGCGCTTATAGCTCAGTGATTAAATCACCAGCCACATGCACCGGGAATGGTGGGTTTGAACCAGCCCGAGCCTGCTAAACAATGGCAACAACAACAACAACAAATAGTCAGGCATTATGGCATGCACCTGTAGTCCCAGCTACTTAGGAGGCTAAGGCAAGAGAATCGCTTAAGCCCAAGAGTTTGAGGTTGCTGTGAGCTGTGATGCCTCTGTACTCTACTGAGGGCAACATAGTGAGACTCTGTCTCCCAGAAAAAAACAAAAAAGAATAAAAAAACTTAAGTGGAAAAAAAAGAGAGAGAGTTAATAGGAAATCAGCCCTAGAAAACAGAAAATGAAGACTCCTTGACTGATTCCAACCAACTTCTTGATACCATGACCAGATTCCCCTCACTTTTCACAATTTCAAGATGAAAGGTGACCAGTTCACAAACCATTCCTTCCTGATAAATGACCACCAACCTTAGAATGGTTCTGGACAGTCCACAGACGCTGGGCACAATGTGCCTTTGTGTCCTTTTGACATACTATGATCTAATTTTACTGTATTTTAATGTTAAATAAGTACCCCAAAGTGAACATGGGATATATATGACATACATTTGCTTGCCATACATGAGCTTCCTTCATGACTTTTCACAGCTCCTCCTATAACCTGTTTCATAGGTCTATTTAGCCAATCCATTCAGCATAAAATTCCTGTCCACTCCTAAAGGGCCTGTGTTTGATCTCAGCCAGAAGCTCTGCTTCTTAGCCTACAGGCAGCAACCTGTCATAAGAAATAAAATTCTCCATTCAACATTTATAGATCTCATGATTTTAAGTTGATAACGACCTACAGAGATGAATATGTACCCCTAAGTTTTGGAAGGACTGTAAAGTGTCTTTATTATTTAAGATTGTTCAATTCTGTTAGAGAATACAAGAAAACAAACAGGATAGACATTTAAAAATAGGTAGTTAATAACCTATAAGACATGCTTTTTAAAATACATAATAAAAGAATTATGTGATTTTTTTAAAAAATGGAATAATAATGGCGTATTTTATGGCTAGAAAGGATGGAAAGACCATGTTGTAAGGTAAAAGGACCATGCACTTCTAGACTGACAGTTGTTATCCCTATGTTACGTACAATTTTAATCCTTAAACTGGCCATCCACTAGTGATCCCCATTAAGGTCCATTATGAATCCATTGTGTTTTGCCCAAGAGATGTGCATAAAATCCTTGCTGCTCAATGGGCTAGTTGGCAAACTATGGCCAGTGGTCAGCCCCTGTGCCTCTCTGACAGAGTAAACAGGTTAGCTCTAGGCACCTTCTGTCTACTGAAAGGAAAGGGAGGAGGGGGAGAGAGAGAGAAAGAGAGACAGAGAGAGAGACACCTGGCTGACATGCACAGAATGTTGGCCAAAGGATGTGGGAGAGAGCTGGAAGTCTTTTCAAGATGCTAGTCTGGCAAGGCAAAGGGATATCAGCTGAAAAAGCTGGAGGTAAACTAACTGTAGATTATCAGGTAGGAAGCTGTGAGCAAGCCAAGAACAGGCATAGAGAAGCTTTTGACATATTAAGGGTACTATTTGTGATAGATCCCTAGCAACTGGGAGAAGTTCCAAAGTACTTACAAAAGCTATACACAGAGAGCACCAACCTAGACTTTGAAGGCCTCATGAGTAAGAACTTTTCTGGCCCACCTAGCTTCCCCTCCCATTCCCAGAGGGGTAAGAACCCACAGGAAACAAGTTCCTGCGGATGGAGTGAAAATGCAGAGGCCAAGGACAGGAAAGCACCTAGCCATACCCACTTCTTGCCTATAGCAAACCTAAACTGGGGAAGGGGAAGGCCTCAATTTAAAAATTAAGATTAAGAGTTTCCAGTATTTCTTAGGACTGGATGTTCTAATTATTAAATTGAGACAAAATGTGTGACCTAACAGAAACCAGACAAGTTGTGGGACTTGCTCAAGTTTTCATTTAGGAGCATAGAATAACTAGCTGCACCAAAAAAATGTAAAGAAGTGGTAGAAGACAAAAATAAAATTATTCATTACAACTCCTAAGTTTTGCTTGTTCAACACAATGGATCCATGTGGAAAGCACTTAGAACAGTATATGCCACAGAGTAGGTACTAAATAATTATAACTTATGTGCCCCATTGCCTGGCATGATAACTTCTAGATAGTAAGATGAATTAGACTGAATTCATAGCAGATATGATCAAATATTGACTGGATCTTTAAGATCTAGAGCAAAAAGTAAATGTTTTAAAAGTTCTATCCTGTAATCTACAGCTTATTTTAAAGGCTACAAAGAGAATGCCCTGAAGCATCAAAGGTCTATTTTTCCTGACTGCTAAGGTTTGAATGTGTCCCTCAAAATTCCTCTGTTGGATAATTAATCCCCAAATTCATATGTTGATTGGAAGTAGGGCTCTTGGAGGTAATTAAGATTAAAGTCATCAGAGTGGGGCCCCACAATCAAACCAGTAGTTTTATAAGAAGAGGAACAGAGACATAGGCTGACACAATCCTGACCCTTGCCATGTGATGCTTTCTGCAATGTTTATGATGGAGCAAAAATGCCCTCACCAGATGCCTTGATATTTGAGACTTCACAGCCTCCAGAATGGCAAGAAGTAAATTTCTTTTGTTTATAAATTATCCAGTCTGTGGTATTATAGCAACAGAAAAATGGACTAACATAGGTCCATATCATAACCAGGGAAGCTCTTAAATAGGCTTCTTACATCACCCATAAAAGGGAAGCCACTTCCTTCTCTGGTCTTAGATTTTAAAAAATAGTGTCCTGACCTCTTGTGGTGTCTCACACCTATAATCCCAGCACTTTGGGAGGCCAGGACAGGCGATCAGTTGAGACTGGGAGATCAAGACCAACTTGGGACACATAGCAAGACCCCATCTCTATAAAAATTTAAAAAATTATCCAGGCATGGTAACAGAGGCCTGTAGTCCCAGCTACTCTGGAGGACAAGGCACAGAGAATCACTTTGAACCCAGGAGTTTAAAGTTGTTCTGAGCTATGATGACACTTCTGTAGTCTAACTTGTGTCATAGGATGAGACCCTGTCTCTCAAAAAAAAAAAAAGAAAGAAAGCTCCTCAAAGACTGTAAGCCATTAGGAGGAAGGGGCGGTGTTGGATTGGAGGATCCCCACTGCCAAGCCCAGGGTGCAGCACAAGATTGATGCTTCAGGAATAGTAAGCGCGTCAGGGCCTTGATATCCCCAGGCCTGGGCCCCCGTTCCAGCCGCAGAGGCCAGCCCGGTCAGCTCAGGCCAGCTATTTCACCTCGCTGTGCTTCAGTTTCCTAATGAAGTGGGAACAATTATTGTCACAAGGATTAAATGAATTCATACTACATGTTTGCTCAATGAGTTAACACTTGTAAAATGCTTAGACCATTATCTGTTTATTAGATAGAATAACAATCTTCCTTAGAGATGAACCACAGACTCCATAAAATGGCTCATTTTGTTGTCACCTATCCCTAAAAGTCTCAGCCTGTTTCCAGGGAGGAAACAGTGCGTTTCAAGTCTTGATGGAAGGTTTTTGTATACCCTGGTCCCCGACCAGTGTCGAAAAGAAAGAAAGAAAGAAAAGGAAGGAAAGGAAGGAAGGAAGGAAGGAAGGAAGGAAGGAAGGAAGGAAGGACGGAAGGAAGGAAGGAAGAAAGAAAGACAGAAAGAAAGAAAGAAAGACAGGAAGGAAGGAAGGAAGGACGGAAGGACGGAAGGACGGAAGGAAGGACGGAAGGAGGGAAGGAGGGAAGAAAGGAAGCAGGCGGGGAGGGGGGTAAGAAAGAAAGAAGGAGTGACGGA